>JAVTVY010006016.1:0-40670 GCA_036873755.1 Hanleya hanleyi
TCGACATGGGCGAGAAATGTTGTGCAAATATATTTTAGTATTACTGCTATAAATGCAAAGAAATACTTGTCAAGGAGAGGTTTTAAGGATGAATGTCAGAACAAAGGCCTTGAAATATTTAAAATAATTTCTTTATTTATCTGTTTTACATATATATCACTTACTTTTGCCCTTCAATTGCATGATGATGGGTTGAAAGCGACGTTAAATTCTATTCACTCACTCATACTTCAATTGCATGACATTATTTTGATCAAGTTTTTATTTTGCATGTATAATGCTACAATGTAACTGTAACAAGCATATATTCATGTTCAGTTTTTGGCAGTAATATGATATAAAAAAATTAGTTAAAAACGTTAATTGGATTGTAGGAAAATATTTGAAGTGTCGCTATGGAGCTCGTTTTATTGATCCTGTGGGGAATTGCGGCGTGGCTGAAATTATTTGGATACCTCTTCTACATGCATAAACTTTTGCATCTACTATTATGTGTAGACTATTCACTACATGCATCATCTGAATAAAATTTCCCCATCTTTAAAATATGTTTTTTTTGTCATGTAATTTGATTAAATGTTGTTTAGCATGTTTTTTCTTAATTAAGTGAATGTTACTAGCTCAAGATCCCTTTGTTGGATTTACAATGTAAGATAATTTATCTTGAAGATTGTATACATGTTTTCTTGAGTAAGAATATTTAACTCAACAGCATTGAGAAATATTGTCTTATCCAAGTTAACAGCTTTGAGAAATATTTTCTTATCCAAGTGGTCAGTTTTTCTTGAACAAGATAATTATCTGGAATAAGTTTAATATTCTTACCCCACTCCAAAAATATCTTACTTTAGATTTTGTAGCAAGATAAATTATCTTACTGAAGAAAAAATAAGATTTTTTTTCTTAAATGAGTAAAAAGCGCCAAGATAATTTTTCTTAATTAAGATCTTCGAATAAGATTTGTGAATCTTGAATAAGATAAATAAACTTATAATTTTCTTATCCAAGGAAATATCCATAAGTAAATTATTCTTACCCCACTCCATGATAATTTATCTTATTTCAAGATGATTTTTTCTTAAAATGAGGTTTTTTTTCTTGTTTTAAGTACCCTATTTTTGGCAGTGTGGTCGAATATAAGGGATGCAAAACGTTTCCATGGATATTCTACTTAATACCCCGCAACAAAATGCCACTGTGGTGCGTTTGAGAACTTTATTGTGGTGAAACATAATTGTGTTTTAGACAATAATGCGCCTCCAGATGATGGCACGACGTACTAATATAAGCAAGACTCCAAATAACCGGATAGGTGAATATATTTGTATACTGATATGTGAGTATTCATTCAAGATTTTTTTTAACTTTTGTGAAATGGACAGTTGATATAAGTTATATTCATCCCCATATTATTACATTGAACATTTTCTGTTTATCTTCGTTCATGTCTGAATGAAATAATTTGAATTTCCACATTGGTACAGTATTTCATATCTTTTTTTATGGGCGCAAGGGTGATGCGGCAGGAGATGGGGGGATAAAGTTCAATATCCTCTGCAACAAAGTTACAATGCCGAGCGCCACACGCCCAACAGTCATGACGTCGCCAGGAATTCTGACGTAACAAAAGGAAGATGACCACCAAAAATAATGAGTCATGACGTCGCCAGGAATTCTGACGTAACAAAAGGAAGATGACCACCAAAAATAATGATTTATCCGTTCGAATAATGGCGTGGATTATGGACACGGTCCACAGTTAAGTCGACAATGTGGAGAATCCCTATAAACGTATATATTTTAAGAATTGTGAATTTTACAAATTTCTATATCAAATGGCAATATAAATTAAGTATTTGAAGCACAACTATTGCAATGATATTAAGGTAAGTCATAGAGAATGTGGAGAAAAGCGATCGTTGACATGCTTCAAATTATGACGATATTTCGTGCATGGCAATTTTATAAATTTGAATGTTAGATAACCTCAAATTTTCATCAACTTAAATGTAACCATTATTTTCCCTTTCAAGAATTATGCAAATAGACTAAAAAATAGACCTACGATGTCCAGCTAAAGTCCAAATTTTCATGAATTTAACGAATAACATTTACGACCACGAGTTCGGGTGAATCCATATATACATCATCTCGTATTTCTTTTCTAGCAGATGAGTATACTAATAGAGCCGAACTAGGCCCATCAATAGACATGTCGATCTATTTTTTAACAGGCATGGCTTTGGATTTTTTGTTATTTTTCAGTTCCATGCAAAAACAGTACCTTAAATTGTCAGGCGAACCCACATGGTCAGCATTTTGAGTTTTACAATTACATTCTCGGTTGAAAATAGAAGAAAAGTATAATCAAAATGAGCATAGTGTGATAAGCTATGGTGTTATTCTATCCAATATAATAAAGGTTTGTACCTCGACTAAAAATAATTAATTGAATTATTTGTGTAACATGACAAAAAGATTTTTGAATGACAACTTATGGCCGTCATTTTGAATATAACCATCATTGTTAATCTGAAGACTAAGCAAATATATCTAAAATGAGAACACGGTGCTTGGTAATGATGTGAGGCCATTCGGTTTTGAAAAAAGGACAATCACCTAGGCGTAACGCCTTGATCTATACAAGCAAAATGGAAAACATAGCCGCGATTTCGAATTTGACCATCAAATCTGGGCTGTCTTAGAGATCCCATAGTGTTGATAAATTTGCATAATGAGCTATGAATTATGCCTTGATCTATAGGAGCAACATGAAAAGTATAATTTTTAGAGACCCCATATAGCAGCCATTTGGAATTTGACCATAAAATCTGATTTTAGGCATACGTAATTGGGCACAATGAGCAAACGATGTTGAACTTTGCTTAGGGATCCCTGGGTTTGCACAATGAGCTAAGAATAATGCCTTGGACTATACGACCAACGCGGACCTCTGATTTGCAGATGACCCACTTGTCCGCCATTTATTAGGCAAATAGATTGTTAGGTTTAGGCTTGATGTGAGATACTTGGTGTTTAGATATTTCCACAATGAGCTAAGAATAATTCCTACTATGTTAGCAACGCGAAAGAGCGCGATTTTTGGATGACCCCATATGAGCGCTATTTTAAATTTAACCTTGATATTTTAAACCTAAGATGAATACAATATTTTCCTTATTTTAGGATTACACCATCTTAGTAATAATTAAACGCAACGATAAAAGGATGGTGGAAAACGATATCGGCGTACTTACACGAATTCATATGACATCACAGACAAATATTCTGACTGCAAGAACCAAAGATGATTCCTGTGATTATTTGTATTCCAAAGAGTTTGATTGCCGTGAAGAGCTCAACCGTCTGCAATCAGTCTTCAAACATCAACGGTCGATTGAATTCTCCGCCATTATATTCGTACGTGTCATGTGATCAGCAACGCATCGTGCGCACGTGACCGGCCGTTCGAAGATAATGGCGGAGAATTCAACCGACCGTTGATGTTTGCAGACTGATTGCAGACGGATGAGCTCTTCACGGCAATCCAACTCTTTGCCGAACTCGATAAAACAAATGGACAGAGAACTGGGAGGGGTTGTTTTATTGCCGGGTAGAACCGAACGATTCACGGAGCCGTGTGATCCCGAAGTGTACATGTAAGTTAATTGAGAGGCATCATGGCGTAGTAAAGGAACGAACGAAGCCATGTCAACCTGGCTAAGCTAGTACAGCACCCAGTCACCCATCCAAGTATTGACCGAGCTCCACTATGTAACCGTCAGTGCGGACCTCTGCGTGGGAACTACAATTTGTGGTGTGAATTCTAGCATATTTTGACTCACAGATGATCTTGTTCGTATAGTACAGATTGTAGTGCTGAAAATTGGCCGATACCCATGCCGAATTCGAACGAGCAACCACCAGAGTAAGGCACCCAACACTATATGCCGACGATCTAAACCACTCGGTCAACGGGCCTCCCACAAAGAAAATAGGAGGTAGCAGACCGGTAGTTTGAAAGCCAACATACAGTACCTCTCTGATGATCCTAATGACATAGCTCCCATAGCTGAATACCTGAAGATATTTTTCGTAAATCAAAACGTGATCGTGAAAAAGTATTTTCGTTATTTTGCGATTACACTATATTAGTATACGATTCCTTTCTAAATGACAAAAAATATATATTCATGTGTCCGGTGATGGGCGCCATGCCATTACGATCGTCAGAGGCATGTTCGCTTTCAAGACTACCGGTCAGCTACCTCCTATTTTTCTGAGAGGCCCATTGGCCGATTGGTTTAGATCACCGGCATACAGTGCTGGCGGATGGGTGCCTTAGTCTGGTGATCGCTGGTTCAAATCCCGCAAGTTTCAGTACTAGAATCTGTGCTATACTAAGATAGTGTAATTCCAAAATAACGACAATTCATTATCACTTTCTAAAGGACAAACAATATCTTCATGAAGATGAAAAGCAAATATATTCCAAAGGAAGTAAGGTGATAGGCTAAGATGTGGGACTAAAAAAGACTCACTTTCAGATATCAATACTTCCTTGTATCCATATATTTGACCTAGCCTGTACCTATTTTGTACCAATGTTCCACTGACAAACAAGTAAATATCGGCAGACATGGAATAAGCTACCTATAAATGAGTCTACAAAAATTCTCGAGGGAAAGGTTTCGACTATTGATCCATGAAATATTTGAAATGGAGGAAAATTAGACAAAAAGCTGTATTTATATATCTACCCATGTAAAGCGTATTGCTACAATTCCATGAATTAACGCTTCATAACCTAGGAATATTAGAAGGCCAATCTGAACCGGAGCCTAACAGGCAGTATGAAGCATGATGGTTATAAAATATTGAGGTTTACGTGTTAGAGTGAGTTGCTGGTGGCCATTGGACTTGGCCATTGACCTTTTGACCTCAATCTTGGTAACCGACTCATCGCTTCCCACGAATGTATATAAAATGTGATGCTCGTTTTCGTTTCCACAGTGACCTTGACCGTCAGCCTCAATAGGTTTTTTGTTTGTCATCAGCGTGAGGTACTTCTGAAGTTTAATCATAATATGCAGCTTTGGACCAAATTAATAATGCAATTTTTTTAAATAATTTCCTGTCTAGGGATGCCTCGGTGATATTGACCTTTTTGAATTTGGTGCTAATACTATTATATGATATACGGAATAGGTCCTTGGATTATGGACGCGGATATTCTTTAATGGACGACGGCTGAATTATGAATGACGGATCAGACGCTTATCATTTAATATTTGACCTTTAATAAAATATTGATACGCGACATCTACGAGGCCCCATAATATCCTGTTTAATTTTGAGAGAAATCCAAAAACGTGGTAAATTTGTCGAAGGAGAAAACGACCAAAAATTACTGAGAAGTGAGTGAGAGTTAATTCTCTTCGATTTTCTTTTTGGAGTTATGCGGATAGGCACCTGCAGCAGTAGGGTAAAGAAGATGGATTTCAACAAATGCATACTCTTAGGAAAATTAATTACTAAAAACGAAAAGGATATGCTAGGAACGCGGTCCCAGATGACCATGCGGGCTAAGAGGAGAGGCTCAGCATTAATCAAAATGTGAAATTTTATGACGCCAAACGTTCAATTATAGCTAATCTGAGGAAAGACTAATGCTCAAGTTTTGACGAGAAAGTTATAACCATCACTGGGACAAGATTATCGCTCTTGGGTACATTATTTGATTTGATTTACTCGTGGTGCTTTACGCGGAGAAATATACAGAACGCAAGCCCAGACGAAATCATAGCTATGAGCTGAAATAGTTCAAACTACTGAAATGTGTATGTCAACTTTGAGTTTTAAATGTGAAATTTAGAAGAAAATCTTCCTAGTTTCTCATTATCCATCATCGGTCTCATTCTGAACGATAAGCTGAACATTCAGGAACCTTGCCCTAAGGGCGAATTCGGCGTAAATAATTTGAAAAATAATTCCACCGGTCCACCATGTCCGACATTTTGATTTATTTAAAATGCGTCACGTATTGTGTGAGTGAGCAGGATTTAACAGGGGACCGTTCAAAATTTATCTTGGTGGGGGGGGGGGGGGGGGAATTCAGCTGATGACCCTAAGTTATGTGTGATCCCCCTCCTTTGGCTGGAAGGTTACCAGTGACCCCCCTGCCGTTCACCTGACATCATATTTATCACTGACCCCCCCCCCCCATCTCCCTACTAACACATACCCAATTCCAACATAGCCAGGGGCACTAAATGATGCAGCGTGGAATTACATTAAGACAGATTGAAAAGGAGTTATTCTTACGGAGCTATTCGTTGATAAAGTGATTCGCGGTATGGGATTATACATATGAAAAAGTGGCAGGGAACGTGACACAGTTCTGCACTATATGACGTAGCTGCGAAGAGCTAGGAGATAACATTCTGTATGACGTATTTATTCGCATTCACCGGTTAGAGGTAAAATTATGTCGCTCTTGGGTACATTATTTGATTTGATTTACTCGTGGTGCTTTACGCGGAGAAATATACAGAACGCAAGCCCAGACGAAATCATAGCTATGAGCTGAAATAGTTCAAACTACTGAAATGTGTATGTCAACTTTGAGTTTTAAATGTGAAATTTAGAAGAAAATCTTCCTAGTTTCTCATTATCCATCATCGGTCTCATTCTGAACGATAAGCTGAACATTCAGGAACCTTGCCCTAAGGGCGAATTCGGCGTAAATAATTTGAAAAATAATTCCACCGGTCCATCATGTCCGACATTTTGATTTATTTAAATTGCGTCACGTATTGTGTGAGTGAGCAGGATTTAACAGGGGACCGTTCAAAATTTATCTTGGTGGGGTGAATTCAGCTGATGACCCTAAGTTATGTGTGATCCCTCCTTTGGCTGGAAGGTTACCAGTGACCCCCTGCCGTTCACCTGACATCATATTTATCACTGACCCCCCATCTCCCTACTAACACATACCCAATTCCAACATAGTCAGGGGCACTAAATGATGCAGCGTGGAATTACATTAAGACAGATTGAAAAGGAGTTATTCTTACAGAGCTATTCGTTGATAAAGTGATTCGCGGTATGGGATTATACATATGAAAAAGTGGCAGGGAACGTGACACAGTTCTGCACTATATGACGTAGCTGCGAAGAGCTAGGAGATAACATTCTGTATGACGTATTTATTCGCATTCACCGGTTAGAGGTAAAATTATGTCATTCTGCATCGTGATAATAATTAATATTATAATTCTTCATGTTAATTCCCATTATTCCGATTGGTTGAGCCGAGGGTAATAATATACACAGTTTCATATATGTGAGGGCGATAATTTTATACACTATCACCCTCCCATTCCGAAATTTACCGATCGCCGTAAAATGTCACCCAGGCGATCCGAAGATTGCCGAATGATCTGGAAATACGTACAATATCACCCCGACGAGCCGAAAATTCGTCAACATCCGGTACAGTGGCAGACGACACTATATATACATATTTTGTCTTCATATAAAACGTTACACATTTAAATTAAACTAATTAACAGGGCAACTCGACTGTGATATGAACTATACCCTGCGATATTCAGTACATAAATAGTTGCATTCATACATCTCACATTTGGCTTTGTTCATTCCGTCTTCACTTTTCTTTAAACGTCTTGTGACGCATGGCAAGTGAATTAAGTGGAACTCTGTCAGATCAGAATGTGATACAATACGAGATTTTTGAATGGCCTAATAATCGCCCCTGGGGTAGTGAAGGGACATTCAGAATAATAAAATTCATAGTGCCCTTGAGCCAGGGTGATATGGTGGATTATCGCCCTGAGAGAAAACATTATCACCCGACGCGGTCTCGGGTGATAATGTTTTCTCTCAGGGCGATAATCCACCATATCACCCTGGCTCAAGGGCACTATGTATATACTACATACAACCGCTCAGGGAAATAATGACGTTATGTTTGGTATACTGACACAGAGTGGGTACCGACATTATCCCCCAACGACAGTTTCCCCAGCGACATTTTCTCCACCGACACTTTCCCCCACGACAGTATCCCCACACGACATTTTCCCCAGGCGACATCTTCCCCACCCTAATATTACGTGCTGTAATAATTACGATCTGTTTTCTGACTGTTATTTATTTCTTGACACGGTCTTATGTAGGCCTACCGACCGCATCAATTTGAATTTCAGTGAACTATCGTGTTATTTCGTCAATTTCCGACAAGGCTATACATATTCTGTGCCTATAAAGTGAAAAATGAATACTTTTGAGGAGATTTTCTTTTGTGAAAATGTATTGTTTGAAAGTTCAGTTTTGTCTAAATCGTTATGAATTAAACATTTTTAATTTAAAGTTCAGTTCTGTCTAAATCGTTATGAATTAAATATTTTCAATTCAAATTTCAATGTCTAGTAATCTATTGAAAAATATCGGCAGTGTTGATGAAGTGATCAAATAATAATAGCAAATGTTTGCCGCTTTCATGCAGCGGGAATTTTTGATCACTTTTCATTCGTTGGCATATAATCTTCTTAAGTTACGATCCGAATAAATAACAAAGTGCAAACTTAAAAAAAAAATCAAGGTGGGGAAATGACCGCGACTGCGATTGTCGGCAGATCGTAATTATTAGAGCACGTAATATTAGGGTGGGGAAAATGTCGCGTGGGGAAAATGTCGTGTGGGGATACTGTTGTGGGGGGAAATGTCGCTGGGGGAAATGTCGCTGGGGAAACTGTCATAGGGGGATAATGTCATGAACTCGACACAGAGATACATTTTATAAAAATACGGACGAATACATGATTAATTTCATGCATTCATCATGTAGGCCTCTCCACAAAAAACCCTGCAAAAATAGACAGTGTTTTTTAATGCTATAAAACTATTAAAATTATTATATTTTTTAATATTATCCTCATCGTGACATTAACTACCGTCAGTGCAACTTGTCTTGTAGTACGCCACAAGTTAGTTACACATGACCCCCCCCCCCAACCCCTTCGTAGAGCTTGAAGTTATTGGTGACCCCCTCAAATTACACCGCCCCCCCCTAAATTTTGATGGTCCCTAAATCCAAAACAAGCCGTGGATAAGAGCTCTGATGTTAGATAGCTCCAAATTGATAAACATGTATTTAAGCAACCTCCCCACAGCGCATGCTCCATTTCGCAGGCTCCAATAACATCCTTGCCTCCAATAGCGGAAGTTGACCTTTACTACGTTGCTATGACGTATAGGGGAAACCAACCAACGCACGGTTCAGTTTGAATCCGACCAAACAACTCCTTCAGTGTTGCACATGAGCGAACTACTTTTCATATGCTCTGTCCAGATAAACAGGGACAATTATCTCCAGATAATTCTTTTTAACGCTAGGTCAACGGAGGTATTATGCAGACTTGAAAAGTAATCAAAATTTTCGTTAAACATCTATTTTACTATATATGATGTCACTGCCGGCGATGTGCGCGAAGGCCCCGAATCCGGTCCAAAAATCTGACTGGTGGCTGAGGTGTTATTAGACCCCCAGCGAGGTGGTTGGTATTTAAGGTGACAATACACTCGATTTTACTGCGGTATATCAAATTTACTGTGGTAAAACGGATTACTCGTCATGTCCGTCGATTGGATAAAAAAATGTCTCACGTGTGAGATGAGAAAAGTTTTAAGTGAGTCCGAACTGAAGTGAAAGGTAGGTTGAATTTGAGGATGTGAGATCCAGATCAAACTATCAATCCAGAAAAATACGTAGACGTTTTCGAACTCTGATTATGGTCTTTTTTCTAAATTTAACCATGAGCCTCATAATCACCCCTTGAACTATGGAATCAATTCAGCCAATTTTACTATCTATCAGCGACTGCACGATTGTATTGGTGTAAGCCTGTTGTTATATTATTTTGCAATATAGGCCCAGGGTCACGTATCTCGATAGAGTTTTATAAATGGATGAATGAAAATATTCACCTTCACTTACAGTGTAATTATAACCATTCAGCATATATCGGTTCATTTTGTGAAGTGACGTTTGAGATGGCGATATGAGGCGAGACTGAAAACCATCCCAATAGTAACAGCTTACAGTGAGTTAATGTAATAATTTTCCGAGATCTCTACAGTGAGGAAGGCGATGCTTAATTTTTCAGAAGATGTTGGATCACTGGGGTATGTAGGCGAGGAACATTGACTGCGAAAAAAGCGTTTAAGAAGGAAAAAGAGAGTTCACCAATGACAGAAACTGATATCAATGGAGGAATATAGCGCGAGTGGGAGTGGGAAGGGGAGGAGTTTCTTGAAGCAAATCGAGCTTCTGTTGAGAAACATCTTTGGCCTTTCTAAAAGGAACTTTAAAAGAGCACACGGCTATAGACGACTAGACAGGCTACTCTGGGAGCAGGCGATTGCCGCCCACTGACTAAGTTTACCCGAACAGAGAGGCGTTAAGAAATTCGTTAGAAACAAATCAACATGAAAAGCGTTACACAAAACTGTACCTAACTGAAAGTCAATATTGTTATCAGTAAAACTTATATACTCTATCTTTAGAATATACTTCACTTCAGATCATATTATGAAATCTTCGTTAATGAAACGTCTCTCCAAGATCTGAACGTAGTTATCTATCGCGGATTGGACTGAAATACGTTGCAAACTGTAGGGTCTGAAATTGATTGAATCATGAGAGACTTCATTGTACACTGTTTTCGGTGCATCGTGAAATATAGTGAAATCTATATATTTTAGGTGGCTAAAATATGAACACGATTAGCTGAGCGTTTGGCGGTACCAAAGGATGCTCTAAATTGAATTCAAATTATTGTGTTATCTGTTTCAGCATTTAGTTGATGTTGCGTATCAATATGGTATTAGCCTTTTTCTATTAGGTAATTAGAACTTTGATGTTCCCTGAAAATGTTGGTTCATCTTCCGTGAAAGCGTCATTAGAGGTGGGAGAAAGATACAGTTTTTAGGTACGGTAAATGCCCTAATACTTCAGTCATACTATTGCAGTTCAATCGTCCCCCATTTTATTGTCAAACTTCAATCAGTTGTTCTAATGATTTTGACATCTTCTAATATCATCAAAATAAGGAAGAGATATAGCGGATGTCAACAGTTCCTTGACGAATACCATAAATATTTCATCGAATCGGTATTTTCACAAGTGGCGAATAATTTATTTTCTTTTTATTATACTTCTGTTGTGCTACTTTATCCTGGACTTCACAGAATCTGAATTATTTTAGTTTTTAAAAGTTTTTCGACTGAAGATACACTGAAACAGTGAGTATTTTCACTCTGACGTCACTCGCGGACTACTTTGCTGTCAACAAATCGCTCAAGCTGCAAGCGAATTTCTTTCAGTCGGGTATCCCGCACTTTAGTATGACATCCAGCAAATCTCAATAATTTTATTAGCTTTATATCCCAAATAAACGATTTTCGTACCGACCCGTCAGTCAACTCCCCCCCCCCCCACCCCCTTCGGCAGAAAAGCACGGTCGATCCTGTGTCGATTCTGGCTTGTCTCGCTGTCTACACTCGGGCAGGACTGACGCGCTGGTTCAACACGGTGTTTGTTTAAAAGAGCTATACCACCAAGCGACCCCACTAAATGCTCATGCATATAGTCATATTCATAAGAGAGCAGATATAGGTCAGTCAACAGGGGTGCACAATTAGTACCCATTGGAACACCTATATGCTGTTGATATATTGTGTTGCCAAATTTCACATAGATATTTTTAATGAGAAATTCAAGCAACTATGTAGATATAGAAACACCGCGTGAATGATATCTCTTGTATGAAGTAGAGCTAAAGAATGCTTTATATCTTCTGAGAATAATATATCTACGATCAGTTTTCTTGAACTCAGATACTATTAATGAATTTAGACTGTCAATAAGGTCCTGACCAGGGATTGTAGTATAGAGAGTGGAGAAATCCCATGTGGGCCCAAAATGTCTTACGGAAGAACTAGATGCGGAAGGTCACATACCGCACAGACTCGTATTCACATGGAATTTCATGACTCTGTATACTACAATCTCTAATCAGAATATTATTTACGGTCTTAGTTCATTAATAGTACCGGTATTGAAGAAAACTGATAGTATATATATATTAATGTCAGAAGCTATAAAACTTAATTTATCTCTGCTACATGTAAGGGATATCATTCAAAGGATTTGTCTTTTTTGATAGAGTTGATTGAGTGTGAACTTAGACATCACAATTAGTCCATGGGCCAAGACCCCAAATTTTACCGATCGGTACCAGTCGAGGTGGCAAATTCTAGTAATGTTTTTCGAAGAGGTACATGTATGTAGATGTTATCCATATGTGATAACCGTTGCAGATCGGTTGCTTAACGGTAGCAAAACACACTTTATTAACCCCACTCCTGCTCGTATTCCGAACGCAAAGAATGGGTGCAAGGGAATGGTTCCTCGGATATATTAGTTATTTCCGTCGCTGAAGAGCTGAAACTTCACATACTTTGTGGGCAGGGCCTGGTCCATTAGCTCAAGTTAACATACCTTAATATTACCGTCGCATAATGTCAGAGTGACGTAATAACATGTTGCAGCATTTATTGTCGAAATTTCGGTTGCTTTTCCAATTGGTTTTTCCCGATTCTGCTGGCACCATGTGAGGTATCAACTTTGGTAAATGCTCTTTGAAGAGGTATTTGTATGTAGATTTTGCCCATATGCGCTAACACTTGCAGATTAGTAAAGTAGTGGTAGTTATGGTACACTTTCTGAACCCTCCCCCACATTACTTTGTTCTCCTACATTTGGGGAGTTTGGTATGATTTCTTGTATATTTTAATTATTCCTGTTGCTAGAGAGCTACAACTGTTCACCTCCTGCATATGAGGTATTCGCCTTCTGTAAACAAGTTAACGGGGTTTGAAATGATAATTTTATGACGTCAAAGTGACGTCATAACATGAGTAATCATTTATTTTTAAAGCTTTCCATACTTTCGAAAAAAAATTGCTGGTAAAACTTGAGGTAACAGATTCGGTTCATTTTTTGCAAGGGGTATTTGCATGCAAATGCTATCCATCTGGGAGAGCCGTTGTATATCGGTAGTCTATGGGTTGTTATAGTACATTTTCCGGACCCTACCTCTTTCTGTATTCTCAACCCACGTTTGCAGGTAGGGTATGGTCCTTCCGATATTTCCATTATGGTTAGATAGCTGGAAAGTACCAACCTGTACCTCCATGCCCTTTTTTTTATTGAAGCATCTATTGCCATCGTCATCTGATGCTGTGATGACGTCACCGCGACTGAATAATAATGATGATAATTTTGGGGTTATTTTATTTTCTCATTTTTACTTGAACCAAATGAAGTGGTAAATCCTGTTATGTTTCTTTGAAGACCGTAAGCGGCCAAACAGTGGCCGTACGGAAGACATGGAGAAGGACAATTACGGAAATATTCCTAGATATTGCGTTGATTTTTCCATTGATTCTCATCCTGACTACCAATCGTCTTTCCTATCCGTATCTTCTCACCAAATTGTGTTCTTCTGTCATTATTGGTATGAATCTGACGAACTGGAATTTTTCTCTTAATCTACCATATTCGGCCTCCAGACTTTTACTACAATTGCAATTAACCTTGATGAGTATAAATACTTTCTCAATTTACAAATGCTACAGCATATGGCTAACCTTTATGATTAGCTAATGTTGACCGCCTTAGAATTTGCATCGTTTTTAAGACGGCCACCGGTTGTTTGCTAATCCAGGTTGGCCAACGTGGTATCCCAGCAAATTGTGTGCTTTAGTCCTGCAAATGTGTTGAACGGGTAATCGACTCGGTGGTGCCAACTGCAAATTTGTTTCATAGCCAGAGATGGTCATATGTGTTAGATGTCTGTATTTGAAATGCGATGTTTGCATCTTGTAATTTTGACACCACTATTACCTCTGGGCATTATCCCGTGAAAGCTGCTGCCTGCTGGAAGCTGCATAAATGCATGCCCATTGGCCTCTTTCAGAGGTTGCAAAAGACAGAAATGCAGAAAATCCAATACCACCTACATCGTCTCCAAACACACATGCTAGACCTACTGATGAATCTGATAGTGGCAAAATATCCAGGAAGCCAACAAGGTGATTCCTTGGTGACTCCATCCCCGCTATCAGGCCATTCCCTCCTTCTATCTCTTCTACATTCGAGTCATAGCAAATGGCTTTTTCGAACGTCAATAATTCATTGATGACGTCACCTACTCTGACAGTCAATCAAGTGATTCGCTTTGCTTTGATCAAAGGTCACAAGGGTCCGGCGCTGAGGTCGGAATGTCAGTGTGCGTCATTCAGGATCTCAGCCAGGCAGAAGCGCCACAAGACCACTCCACAATTAGCTGTTTAGATGAATGTCAACTGGTCGCATGAGTGTTAAGGTAGACCATGGTGTTCGCGATGATGATTCGTACCTGGATGTATAACTTTGGTCCGAAAGAAAACGAATATGTTAAGGGAACCATGCATACGTGGTCACGTCATCATAGGCTCCGTCATCAATCGGATTAAATCCGATACTCGATAGTGAAATGCTGCAAACCTGAAACTGGACTAACAGGCTGTGACTCTGCTTGACTGGGATGGTTGCTGAAAGGGAGTATAATATATCCTGCTAACATCTTTGGTGGAACATAAAAAAATGTCAGCGTTGATGCAGAGAGTATGCCTACATATTCAGCTGCAGAGACGGATAGTTCGGTAACAATGTTCAGAAATTATTTCACTTCCACTCAAACTAACTGCCCATATGCCATTTGATGAAATGATTTGCCTTAAAGTTAAGCACATGGATGACCAGGCAGTTTGGAAATGTTGTTTGGAAGTTGAATGTAGCTGAATCCTTTGAAATCGTGTCTGTGACAGGTTTAGCTCTTCAGATAACCATATACCATTATATAAATGGTGAATGGTCCCTGCATCATTAAAACTCCAGGATCATCACACCGACCTGCCCTAATTACACATTTTCCTGCATACAGTCATGACCTGTTCTGGAGAATTGTGATGGTGATACTATCGTGTATAACACTCAGGGAATTTCTGCGTCAATAATCGAAAGCCCTTATTCACAAGACAGTAATAACTCGAACTTCTACACAGGCATAGCAAGGTAGTATTTTATGCAAGGAAATTTGACAACAGTTTCGAATGATGCTGAAATTGGATACATCATGATGTTCGTTTCGTATCATCAAATCTGGTTGAACGTTCATATGGGTCATATACTAAAATCTCCATACAGCTTTATCATTACTGTTGACAATTGTCGATTCTGAATTGGTTCAATAGTTGCTACCGGTATCCATTTTACATCACATACCATGCAATTATGGTTAGAAACGATTTCCAGCTGACAAAATGGGTCAGACGCATTTTATTGAATTGAACAGAATAGTCCCCAGATTTGAATTTTTTGTGGCTTTGGTGGTTAAATCTTATAAATCCCTTTGTCTCTTTCGTTCACTGACTGTACCCTATTTAATACCACACCGAAACGCGGTGGTAAAGTAACTCGAGTTTGTCTACGTTGAAAACTTGACACGCCTGTCCTTTCAATCGCCCACGCTGATGTTAGCAATCTACTCCTGCCACATATTCGATATTCTACTCCTACCAACAAGATTATGGTTCCGTTCTTAACACACATTCAAGTTTTCACGCTGGGGCGAGATATTACCAAGTTGCCAGTATGTATTTGGGATGGAAACTCAACAATCATGATACACGTTGCACAGGAAATATGCTCTGAGTCGAGTAGAAATTGTCAACAAAAAATAGTAAAACTAGATCGACAGTCTATTTTTACGTAACACTACCATTGCTCTCGCTCTCCCGTCGTTTGGCATGTTTTTGCATCGAAGAACCTACTATTATTTAATCGATTGGATATTATTATTCCAATGGCAAATAACACCTTACACTTATAGTGAAAGAGATAAAACACATGTATACATGTGTTACTCTGGCGAGATACGATGGTGTAACTAAACGCTTTATCAGTTTATTTAGCATTTTATCATAGCATAGGACTAACATGTATAGGGTATAATCGTTTAGCTCTTTAGACATAGATTTAAAGAAAATATCTGGTGGGCCATACCCCGTCATCCTCAACGTTTGGCTTGGAGTAAGGATAAGGCCAGGTTTCATAAAACGAGCTATAATTACCCTATAGGCTACTGAACTTCAAAGGTTATAACCTATGGGTAACAACTACATAATAATACCACTTTAGGAAACATTGATGGAATCTGTTACCTCAAATGACACCAACTGAATAGGAAGTATGTATTGAAAATGGACTGAACGGCCGGAGAAAACTGATTTTCCGTTTTATGACGTCATAGTGACGTTCTCAAGGGATTTTGTTATTTATCTTTACTGGTTTCTATAAACAAGGACCTCAACGTAGTGTGTGGAAAATTTCAGCCCTCTAGCAGCAAGAATGATAAAAATATGCGACGAACCATAACCCACCCCCCATATTTGGGTTAAGAATGGGGGCAGGGTATGGTTCCAAAAGTGTGCTATAGCTACCCATACGTTGCCGATCTGCAACTGTTAGCACATATGGCTACATCTACATAGAAATACCTCTTTAATAAACATGAATCAAATCTATTATGCAAAGTGGTACGAGCAGAATTTGAAAAAATCAATTTGAAAATGGACAAAAAAGAGGCAATAAACTGCTGACTGGGTTATTACGTCACTGTGACGTCACCAAATGATTATGTAACATAATGTTTACCTCTTTCAATAGAAGAGTACCTATGCCCGAAGTGTGCGAAGTTTTAGATCTCTAGAGAGAAGTATAAGAAAAATATCCGAGGGGCCATACCCCACCCCTCAAGTTTGGATTTAGAACTGGGAAAGGGGTAGGGTTGAAAAGGCGTGATATACTACCCTTAAGCTACCGACCTGCAACGGTTATCACATATGGATAACATCTACAGACATATACCTCTTCAAAAAAACATTATAGAATTTGCCACCTCAGGTGGTGTCAGTTTCGAGTCTGGCCCATGGACGAAATATATCTACAGCATATAGGTATTCTAATAGATACTAATTGTGCACCTATTTTAGCTGATCTGTCTGGTGAATACGACAATGTGCAGACGCTTTAAATCAAAGTACTTAAAGTACTGATATCGGGTTTACTTGCATCAGAGGAGTTTATTAGTGTCATATTTGGGAAGAATGGTGGTGTTCGCTTGACATACGGAATCGTCCTCAAGCTGTTCAGTTTGAAGGGCCAAACTTTCACTTTTATCAAAGAGATATGAAATGGACTTTTTTGTACAGCCTTCATGCTGAATTATAAGACCCGAAATAATGAAGGACTGCAGATGCACGAAAACGGATTTATGGCTCACTAAAGTTGGTAAGTTGGCTTATTTTCGTATTTTTAGGCACTTTTCGGTGTGGATTTTCTCTTGTTACAAAAATAGGACACCTTTAACCAAAACCAATTTTAGCTATTTTGACCAACAAATAAGTCTAAATATGATTTTAGTTAAAGGTGTCATAATTTTGCAACGAGAATTTTGGAGAGAAAATGTCGACTGCAAATGCACCGAAAAGTGCAAAATACGGCAGGTTTGAACCACTGTAAGTCTGGTTGTGTTTGTCTGTGGGTCTTGATTATTCTTTATCTATTCAAATGGTCAATTTGGTGCTTTTTAGACAAAACTTAGCCCCACCAGCTGTGTGTATCAAAAACGCATTGAGGACGATTCCCTATCTAAAGTGAAGATCATCTTTGTGATCTTGCACTATATATGAATCATAACTTTTGCTGTAAGGTAGCTTACCAAAGATAAAAAAATGTTCAAAAATATTAAAATTCATATTCGTAATAATAATTCATAAAGTGCCATATAGTTATAGAACAACCTCAAGAATATGTGTGTAAAGTTGAAGTTTCAGATCTATATATCATGTACCAATTTCGAGTTCTTGCATTTGAAAGAGTGACTAAAAAAAACTGATGGGACAATAAGTGCTGGTCCTATATTACTCGCTGGTTATCCTGCTATTGCTTTGTGGCGCAGTGACTTCCTGGCATCAGCCCCACATAATAGCCAGATAGGATCGGTTGTCGCTGGACCGTGGAGAATGACTATCCGTCTCGCCGTAACAAATGCTACCAGATAAAGGCAACTTTTAAAAGAAATTGGAAAGATAACATTTACTGCGATAATCTCCCAATTATCACGTTCAATGCACAAGCCACCGTGTATATGACTGTCAGAGAGAAGAACGGTATTTTTTTTATGACAGGGTTCGTGCGCCTTCAGAGGTTCAAAATTCCATGACTTTTCTATGACCAATTTTTGAAATTTCCGTGACCTCTAAACAACGCTTTTCATACAAGTTATAGATCAGACATTCATAACTCAGCCATCGTCCATGTCTGACTTCATATTGAAAGACAGTCTATCTATATCAGTGTGACTGTATTTGTTTCAAACACCACACTATTTCCGGTTCCAATGTCTAATTTGTTGAAAGAAAGCCAGAAATACCCTCGCGATGATCTCCGGCAGATGTTGGCATATGACCACGGTCGTGCAGGGTATTGGTCGTCTCACCGTTCGAGGTAGAAGTTGAAGCTCGGGCATAGTCAGAAATGCCGGTATGTTCATGTGCTGTCCGCCCTGATTTTTCTGTCCATGCGTAATGTGTACCCTTTAATCTTTGTATGGCTCCGACCATCGTCCATATTGGACAGATCCACATTTGTTTGACATATTGTATACGTTGCTGTCCTCTCAACGTGACGGGACAACCACAGTTATAATCATCCATTCTCAGCCAATGTTCACTAAATTTGCATTTTCCCGGCATCGGCAAAATTAGCCCAAAGCTAAATTCCAAACCAACGAACAATGGTGACTGCAATTTGACCAGTTCAAATGGGACTGTTCTGGATGCAAGACGGTACATCTTCGGGAAATTTATGACCTATTCCAAGGTTCTTAGCGTTACATGTACATGATCAGGTCAGGGCATTTGCAGCATTTCTGTTCTTCATTCAATACATAGTACTGTTCATACGCCCGATGATATGTACTTTTGTTGCTAACATTATGCAAGTTTTGTCGTTAAAAAATAAAACTGAACGTACTTGTAGGCCTACTCGTTTGAAGCAGCAGACATTATAAATTTAGTTGACCTACATTATGCATTGAAGATCAACCATTGAAACGCGGAAAACAACGAATTACGTCAATTATACAGTATTTTCGCCTGCATGTTGTCTGATCGTACTATTCTTGTTTATCTGATGATGCTAAACAATAATGATCTTGTGAACTTTGGGATAGGCCTAGGTCATGAATTTTCTGAAGATGTACCATTTTGCGTTCTGGATACGTAAATTAGTATAGATGTCAAGAGCGTGAGCCAATTAGCTGTCGACATTATGATCTCGACCAATACACGTCACAGAATATGAATATTAATTCAGCGGGAAACAGTCACGAGTTTAGTTCAACCAATGGGCTACACAAAATATGTAAATGAGCTGTCTGACCTCGTTCCAATCTGGCGAAACTCGGTCACCAGCAAACACCTTTCACGGCTGTTTGGATTTTTATTCCGCAACAAATTTCGCTGAACTTCAGAGAATAACTTAGCTTTTTCCACTCATTTTCCCCGGACTCTGTACATATATTTCCTCTGACTTTCCATGTCCTTTCAACGAAATTCCATTACTCTTAGCGCCTGGAATTGCATGGCTTGTGCGAGGCCTGTTGTGAATGCTCTAAGGGGCATCAAATGAGAACAGTCTCCGGGCAGGAGATCAAAACTACACATGTGCAGAAGAAAAAAGAAAAAAAAATCTGAAAAGTGATACTAATATAGGGTTTACCCTTGGTAAACCCGATAAAAATGATAACTGTAAAGCTCGTTTCTTCTCATACACCAAACGCTATATAGACGATGTTCTCTGTGTGGACAATCGCTATATAAATGAAGCAGTCAAAGATATGTATCCAGCTTCACTGGATCTGAAGGAAACTACATTAAGCCTGAACAACGCATCATATCTAGACCTGAGATGTATCTCCATAAAAAAATGAATTGGGCATTCTCTCACGTCGACTATACGACAATAGAGATGATTTCTGGACAGTCATATTCCAGCGGGACCTGTATATGGCGTACACATATCTCGCTTAGTAGCATTTGCTAGATCCTGTGTAAAATGTGACGGTTATGAACATTGCTACAAAATATTACTTGCAGAACAGAGCTATACCACAGAGCGAATCTACTCAAGTTTATCAAATTTGGCGATACATATCGCATGCAAATAGATGAATACGAACGTAGCATCTATGACGTTAGTTTCGTACATTGGTCTCATGACTACTCCATATAAGGTGGACCGATAGTTTATCTACACCTACAGGAGAGGATGTGGCAATATCCAGAGACCTTACAGAAGTATTGACATGCACCATTACTCTTCTAAAGTAATAGTTCTATATTGCTGATCGACGATTACATCAACTCATCTTGAAAATTGGTTTCAGCGGTAATGAGGCTTCAATTATTTTCGGTTGTATGGTCAACAGATTTATATTAAGACATGTTTAGTGTATTTTTCAAGAAATAGTCAAAATTGTCTTAATATGCTATTCATGGATGCCATTGAAATAAAGCAACAGTAATCGGAAAACTCTCATTTGAGCTCTTACATTGAACAATTTATTTTTTCTCTCTGGAAATGTTGCAAAGTCTGATCGACAATCCAGAACAATTCATGTTGGCCTGCCCGATTGAGGAGTCCTAGAACAGTGTATGCCTCGCATTTTGTTGGATTTTTTTCACCAAAAGATGCAGCTGCATCAGAATTTGTACGTCTGCATTGTATTGTGTTAGATTGTCGATCGATTGTCTTTTTCGATCTCGGAAGAGCTGAGTATTTTCTGAATTATGTGCTCCCAACGTCGTTGCGGCAGAAAGATCAAAAACATTTAAGCGAACCAGTTGTTTATTTATTACCCCACAAGCAAATTTGTATACAATATCTGGATTGTGATTGGTTAAAAGGTTGGGTCGTATAAACCCATACACCCCGAGTACTAGTGATGTCTTGCTGCTCGGGGTATATAGAGAACAACTCACGTGCAATTGGAAACGACGCTGTCGCTTTGAAAGTTCAGCTGAGCATATCTCAATATTTATGGAATAACTTTTGCTCACTCGTCAAAATTTAATGGAGTAAAGTCATACTGCATTATTTTCACTGAAGTTTCCGACACAAAACTGACCAGGAGATGTTATTTGCTCCAAAAATAAAAGTCGATTTCCGAACGAAAGCAGATCGAATGGATTGTGTGTGGCGCGCGTTTTTCACAGTGCCGTAGCAAAATGCGGGCAGTTTCGTAACCGAAATGACCCGCTGGATTTGTCCGTTGTACCGTTGATTATATATGATAGGCCTTTTTCAGTATTTTTACTATATGATCAAAAGGCGTGAGGGGTAATACATTCGTTATGCAGGTTAACCAGCGGGACCTGTATGTGGCGTATACATATCTCGCTTAGTAGTATTTGCTAGATCCTGTGTAAAATGTGACGGTTTTGAACATCGCTACAAAATATTACTTACGGAACAGGTTAACCTGAATAACTAATTATGATCGCCTACCGATTATGGAAAATTCGATCACCTGATTAGACAGTGAAAATGCATATGCTGTCTATGACTGATTGACTGAATTTATAAACATTCCAAATGTCTGTTTTGGAATAAGCTGAGCAAAGTTCCCCGGATACATGTTAGCTTACGTAAAGTGAGAAGTACAAGGCTAAGTGGATGTTTTACAGGCCCATAGGAACTGCTGAATACGACATATTGGTGAGGAGTCATGCATGCGTTCACTAAGGTTATAATGCCTGAAATCAATATAAAACAAAAATGTGTCCTCGTACTTTGAATATCTTGCGTTACTGACTGACACTATTTACTGTCCAGAGCAATATTTCCTCACACTGGGAACCTGATAAAAATACTGCGCTCGTCCAATCAAATTACAGCATTATATTACAAGGTATACTAATGGACAATATTATACTTACCGGTTTAGCTCTCCAAATTATCACAACCACCACGATAATCACAACCAACGTACCGGTAAGTGTCAGCAATACTGCAATCATCATATTATCTGCAAATGAAGGGTAACATTCAGTACCGTACTCATGACAGTTCGAACGAGTCGCGTCCATAGATGTATCACAATTTAGCGTGCACTATTAACCAAAGATGAATCAGGTATGGCATATAGTTTAATAGATTCGCCGTTAAAGTGAGTAGATTCGCAAACGTCTCACTGTGGAGCAGAGGGGTACTTCGCGGGTGAGATTGTCATGGAGCTATACACGTCAGGTTTAATATTTTGAATACAATGTATCGGAAAACCTCATCGTCTGTATTATAATTACAAGCGTCTGTTCCGTCATTCATAACTCAGCCGTCGTCCATTAAAGAATATCCGCGTCCATAATCCAAAGACCTATTCCATATTCCATGTAACCAAACATTCCATTCCGCGAAATTAAAAGACGACAATCATAGTATACTTAAACATAGGCTAGTTTCCAGCAAGAGAAAAGCAGTCAACAGTTTACAATGATGCCGACAAGAAATTCGCATCGCTGATCAGTATTCTTAATCCATATGATATTCGCTGTAAAGTCGTCATCTAAAGAATGATGCTGTCACGATTTGACAGGAGCGCCGTGGGGATCTTGAATTACTTGGATTCATACGGCCCACAGCTCCGGTTTAAGCGGAATTAGACACAAGTTACAAAACGTAACACCAGAGATCTAGGACGCTACGCTCGTATTTTACTATCAGCATGGGATATGTATCACCTGAGAAACTTTGAGTGGAGGCGTGTGGTGGTGTAGCCTTTTTTATAAGTTTCTGCACCAATATTTTGTGACGTTACTTAGAATCGTCACATTTAACACAGGATCTAACAAATGCTACTAGGCGAGATAGGTATAGGCCATATCCAGGTCCCACTGGAATATTACTGTCCAGAAGGGATAGTTTACGATGTCGAAATTATAATCACCCCTTTTGTAATAAAGCCGACGAGAGAGAAGGCCCGCTACATATTTATAGAGATATATGTCTAAATATGATGAGCGGGTATGGCTAACTGTAATTTCCTTCAAATCCAGCGGAGGTGGATATATATCACTTATTGCGTCATTTGTATACCGATTATCCACAGCGAGAAGGTCGTCTATATAGCGCTAGGTGAATGAGAAGGAACGGGCTTTGAATGGATCGGTTTTTGAAAGCGCCTGCATATAGTCATACTCATAAGACAACAGATACAGGTCAGCCAACAGGGGCACACAATTAGTACCCATTGGAATAACTATATCCCGTTGATATGTTGAGTTGCCAAATTTCAGATAGATATTTTCAGTGAGAGATTCAAGCAAATCTACAAACAGAGAAATATCACATGAATGATATCTCTTGTATGTAGTAGTGCTAAAGAATGCTTCATGGCTTCTGGCATTGATATATCTACGTTCCCTTTTCTTGAACACACAGATGCTATTAATGAACTTAGACGGTCAATAAGGTCCCGATGAGTGACTATAGTATAGAGAGTCGAGAAATCCCGAGTGGATACATGTCTGTAAGCTATTTGACCTTTAGCATCAAGCTCTCCCGTAAGACATTTTGCGTTTTTCAATATCTACATACATTCAATGCCTGAGGTTTTAGAAATGTTGGCGCAATACCTTTCCCAAAATGTGTTTACCTCCTGAAGGGCCTTCGTCAACAGGGCTGAAAGAAGCTTGGTGGTGCAGCTTCTAGAATCATAGCTTTATATGGTGATTTACGCATCTTGGGAGTCCAGTTTAGTTTTGGTATGTCGTTACGATTGGTTGGAAGACAAATGCCTCCTTCCCTGAGAAAGGTTTTGTGATTGTTAATTCAATCTTCTAGAGTAAATGCAGCTTGGGAGTAAGTAGACCTTTTTTGACGATATGTTTACACTGAATTCTTTAACCAGCACCTGGTAATAGTAATATTTACATACAAGTATGGATATTATATTACTTGGAGCTTTGTCTGCTGGAACTATGACAAATTTACTCTGGAGATTTGCTAGAACTTCTTGCGAATTGGGGTTTCTCAATAATTGTTTTGCTTGGAGAAGGGTACTTCTGTCAATATGGCGAATTGTTTCAACGATCTTGCTCTTGGTGAGCTCCAGCCAATCAGCAAACGCTGTAGGTTCAATTTTTTCTCGCTTAGACCAATCAATAACGTACTGTTCCAATGCAAATAGGACTATCTTTTGGTCGGCCTTCATATAACGTAGGAGTGGGGAAAGCTTTGCTTTGCTCTTTTTTAGTTCATTTTGCATCCATTTAAGTGAATTCATTAAGTGGGTCTTTTAGCATTGGAATCGAACTGATAGAAAATTTAGCTTAATAAATATATCGTGAGACGTTGATTGGGACACTATGCGAATAGGCTCATTTGAGTCAACACATTCAACATTAATATTTCTTTACTATCCCAAGCTTCTAAATGCCACTAAAACAAGTTATTGGCCATATTATATGGTGCAGATAGGTTTTGAGGGTTCATGTTCCTAAACACGTACACAGTATATAACATGATCAATACAAGTTATTAGTAACTCACCAGATGACTTTTCTCCTGTTTGCTCCTTCACAGCCAGATAGACAGATTTGGTGTCTGTTGGGGGATCATCACCTGGAACAATTATGGAGCAGGTGTATAAGCCAGTGTCATTCTTACAGGGATTTCTCAGTACCAAAGACGATGTGCCGGTCATTGACGCTCGTTCCTTGAATGATTCCTCAACGACAACATTTCCGGATAGTTCCCTATAAAGGATGGTAGGCCCGTCTTTACACCCGAAACACCAGTGTACATTGATCTTACTTCCCCGGTTAGAAGTATTATATTCACAAGGAAGTGTGACGAAATTTTCACTGGAAAACACTGTTACTGGTTCCATGTCGGATAATGTTACACAGAGGAAGCCTGAAATGTAAGAATAATCACTTATTGATATTGGTCCGACTACATCCATGAAACCCATTTCCGCTGGTGTTACAAAAGATAAAAATAAACGATCATAGGCTTTAATCATCAGACTCCATTTATGTGAAAAAAATTTATGCTGTTACCCTCTAGACGGCAAGTCTTTATTATTCTAAATGTTTGTCTTTTCTCTTGGATTTTTTCCACGGTAGATGATCAGAAATACACTTGAGAATATTTATAGACAGGTTGTCTTTCAGAGGCAGAGCAAAACCAAGGCTTTATCCGGATATAACCTATTGGAGTCAACTAGAAATATAGTATAGGAGTCAAATATGACTTTTAGAATTCAGGCATTTTCAACAAAATAACTTGTGCGTCAATATTTCAGAGGCCTTTTCCGTACGTCAGTAAGTATTAATATGCATAAAAAACAACATAAGATGGTTTGCTGCAAGAACAAAGTGGTGAACAGTTTTCAATGATGACACCAAGACAGTAAAATTCTTACCTCTGTCCAGTATTCTGTATTCAAATGAATCCCCATGTTGTTCTTCATAGTGTAATACATCTAAGGTACGTTTGTTATCGTTTGAAATCCATTTGAACACCACGGAGATGTAAAACGAATGATGTTCGAACGACCTCTAGCAGGATTTAGGCAAACGCTATGAAACCTAGCGCCAGAGATCTTGTACGCTACGATCGTAATTATCCCATAACTTCAGAAATTTAGAATGGAGGCGTTTGGTGGTATAGCCTTATTCTGTGCATTTATGTTCAGTGATGTTGGATGGTCACAGTTTGCGCAGGATCTGGCAAATGCTACAATTCATATTTGTATACGCCGTGTGCAGGTTCTGAAATATTGCTATGCAGAAATGGGTAGCCATCTATGTCATAATTGTAATCGTCTCTCCTCTCGATGCGAGAGTAAGCCCTTTTCATTTTTATAAAGGTATAGTTTATGATGTTTCATCTGGAGTAGTATATATCTTTTGGTAATTTCTGCATATATGCTTATTCAGAATTCGCACAATCTGGGATAGCTATACGCTATGATGTTACCGAATATTGTTAATGAGAATTCAAGCAAATCTATAATCAAATAAGCATCCCAAGAATGAGAACATTCATGCGTAGTACAATTGAAGCAAGATTCATGGCTTATGATATTACCATGCCGGTGACCAGTTATATTGAACACTGATATGGTCAATGAACTAAGGCATTCAATCAGGCCCAGATGAGGAATAGTAGTATAGAGTGTCGAAAAATTCCAAGGGGGTACATGTCTGTGGGATATGTTTCCATTGCCAGCTATTTATAGGTAGAGAGCAGTATACACTGCCAAAAATAGGGTACTTAAATAAGTTTTTTTACCTCAATTCTAGATAAATTACCTTAAAACAAGAAATGTTTTCTTAGTTTGTTCCATTTTGTCAGATTTATCTTATTTTAAGAAAAATTATCTTAAATAGGATTTAATTTTACTAGATATATCTTATTATAAGAAAAGTTATCTTAAATAAGATTTATTTTTACCAGATGTATGGCGCGATAAGAAAAGTTATCTTAACTGAGATATCTTTTCTGTGATTTGACTCCTAAAAATGTAAGATCGTGAATCGAGTGGAAATGGATCGCTACACTAATAGTATGAACCTGTGGTTTCCTGAAAGAAATTGGTCATTGTCAATTTGTAAAAGTTACTGTTACAATTTGCCTAAGATATACATAAAATTATATCTTCTATTTGAGTGAGGAAAATATTTTTGTAATTTATTATTTTTATCTGTAAGTCCACCTTCACGTGCGGTTATGGTTTTCATATGGGTTCATGTATTTTGCCGCCATTTTCAACGGAAGATTTCATGTTCTCTCACAATTCTCGCGAATTATGTTGGTATCCCGGTACATTATTGAGGAAACTCAACTGAGCCTCTCAATGGATCATTCTACAGATGAATGAGAGTAGTATGTTGCTCAATGCGTTCAATGAACTGAGCGAAAACGTCGAAAATGAGATTTGCTTCCTTTGGGAGTTGATTTACAGATATACAACAACAACAACAACAACAACAAATTGGGAAACATAAAGTAGATCCTAGGGGCTTCTGTTGGTGAAAGTGCGGACCTGCAGATGTGTTTCGTCGTTTTTGTCTACCTGAACACAGGCAATTAGAAAGTAAGTTTAAGATTGTGACATTGGTTTCAAAGCAAACACGAAAAATATATGTATAAAAAGCAAAGATACAAGCTTGACCTCCCATGTGCACAGAAATGTAGAAACATATTTCCAAGAAAAGCTTCGCCCATGTCGAAGAGATATAAGAATACTTGCACATTTTTATATAGCTAATCAAATTATTTAATATTTACACTATAATGGAAAAAAAATGAAAATGTGTCTTTGAATTCTCCAAAAGTATTTTGGGGTTGAATAAGCTTATTCATTATACATGTCAGATATGCCTTCAAACCAAAGTCATTGCATCAAGCCAGTGACTGCAGTCTATTCAGGAAACATGTCTTTGAAATGTAAATTGGTGGCAGGTTGCCTCTGACAATCTTGACTGGCAGAAACTTTTGGGGCTTTGAGTATTTTAATAAAACATCAGATCTGGATTCTACATGGTATGCAGTGTATTGATTCCTCCAGTGTTTCATAGTTCTTTCCTTCAGCTTTGGAAGAATATTCGTATATGAACTTGGGTGTATGCTTTAGCTTGTAAGACCTTGCAACCCTGTCTGCGACTAAACATTGGGACTTTCTCCACCACAAGCACCTGATGAGGGCAAAGGCTGGGCAATTCTATTTGAACAGTTTAGGTGTTTTTACTATCAAGAGTGCAATATGCTGTTATATTTGTAATGTCTATGGAGAATTGAAGATGACAGATTTTCAAAATTTTGAGAATTATCCATCATATCTTCGGTGTTTGGCCGTTTTGCATGGTTTTAAATATATCAGTCTATTGTCACATTATACAACTTCGACATGGGCGAGAAATGTTGTGCAAATATATTTTAGTATTACTGCTATAAGTGGAAAGAAATACTTGTCAAGGAGAGGCTTTAAGGATGAATGTCAGAACAAAGGCCTTAAAATATTTAAAATAATTTCTTTATTTATCTGTTTTACATATATGACTTACTTTTGCCCTTCAATTGCATGATGATGGGTTGAAAGCGACGTTAAATTCTATTCACTCACTCATACTTCAATTGCATGACATTATTTTGATCATGTTTTTATTTTGCATGTATAATGTTAACTGTAACGAGCATATATTCATGTTCAGTTTTTGGCAGAAATATGATATAAAAAAAAGAAAATTAGTTAAAAACGTTAATTGGATTGTAGGAAAATATTTGAAGTGTCACTGTGGAGCTCGTTTTATTGATCCTGTGTGAAATTGCGGTGTGGCTGAAATTATTGGGATACCTCTTCTACATGCATACACTTTTGCATCTATTATGTGAAGACTATTCACTACATGGATCATCTGAATAAAATTTCCCCATCTTTAAAATATTTTTTTTGTCATTTAATTTGATTAAATGTTGTTTAGCATGTTTTTCTTAATTAAGTAAATGTTGCTAGCTCAAGATCCCTTTGTTGAATTTACAATGTAAGATAATTTATCTTGAAGATTGTATACATGTTTTCTTGAGTAAGAATATTTAACTCAACAGCATTGAGAAATATTGTCTTATCCAAGTTAACAGCTTTGAGAAATATTTTCTTATCCAAGTGTTCAGTTTTTCTTGAACAAGATAATTATCTGGAATAAGTCTAATATTCTTACCCCACTCCAAAAATATCTTACTTTAGATTTCATAGCAAGATAAATTATCTTACTGAAGAAAAAATAAGATTTTATTTCTTGAATGAGTAAAAAGCGCCAAGATAATTTTTCTTAATTAAGATCTTCGAATAAGATTTGTGAATCTTAAATAAGATAAATAAACTTATAATTTTCTTGTCCAAGGAAATATCCATAAGTAAATTATTCTTACCCCACTCCATGATAATTTATCTTATTTCAAGATGATTTTTTCTTAAAATAAGTTTTTTTTCTTCTTGTTTTAAGTACCCTATTTTTGGCAGTGTACTTACCGGATAGTCCATAAGTCATAAGTCCATAAGTCAGCCAAATACGTGCAAACAGATGCGAAAGATATTTCACATACATATTTCCTCTGAACAGTGATGTGGTTTTGACGCATTCAAATATTCTTTGCGAAGCCTTCCTAGAAAAGTATAAACCAAGACATTGTAATCAGCATTATTGGGTTCACTAAGTGACATACTCGTAAGGAAATAGTCCAAAAGGCCCAAAACCTATCCAGTCTTGGCATTAAGGTGCATATGTGATTGTGGGATGTGCATGATCACTCATAGTACATTTGTATGGACAGCTTGGATATGATCCAAGAAACGTTAATGTCGGAGACACAAACAAACTTTCACCAGTAATTTTACACTCTGTAAAGTTCAGTCAGCTTCAATACAGTAGTGTTCAATAAACACATTTGTATATGTGCAGGAAATTTAGAAAAGCTAGTTCGAAATTAAGTGAACTGTAATAACAGCATTAACCTATAGTTTGACCTTCGAAAACAGTCATTTTAACTGTAATCCTTCGGGCGATGGGCTAATAGCATTGAATATTTTGTTAAAGTAAGAATTGTCCTTGACAAAATAGTTAACGATCGGTCATCTGTGATGGGATTCTGGTCCATAATAAGCTGCATCGGTGGTATGAATTTAGAAAGCTCTTATATAAATATACGAGATATTGTACCTATTTAAATATAATTTTGCCTAATACTTTGACCTTGAAAGTCAGTCACATTAAGGTTACAATATCATAATGGACCTGACAGGCTTACAAAATTCGAAATTGTTGTTTCGCCTAAAAGAAAATTATAAACAATAGTTTTTTATAGAAATTTTAAGATAAAGTATTCCGTATCTCGAATTGACCCTTTAAAATGAGCTGTCAGATAAGACGTCTGGTGATTCCCAATCAAGATGGATTCACTGCATGTGAGTCAAGCGTGTTTATCTAACAAATGTGCTTCAATTGACCATACAATTAATTATCTTCATACTAAAGGAAAAAAAAAATACTGTGGAAAATATCATGGAAAGTTAAATAAGTTTTGTACTGGGTTATACGTCAGTTCACCAAGAAGCTGTATAGCGGTGACGAAGATCGCTCCTTTGCAGATTTTGTCCGATTTCTTCGTTAAATGGTTTGCCAAGTTTATTTTTCCAGATCTATTTTCTAAAACAATGTAACTCATACTTATGCCGTTATAGCCGATTACACATAATCAGTTATGTCGAATCAGTCCGTCCGTAATAACGGCTTACAAAAAAGGCGATGCTCATCGAAACGTATCAAATCAACCCGTGTCGTGCGCTACGTACTGTAACGTGTCCTCAATATATGTTAAGCTAAAAAAAATCAAGAACAAAACCGAGTGCTACCTCGTCTTGGAGGGGAAAAACCAAGAAGATACAGAGACTGGTCACTGGCGGAAACAAATGCCATGCACGAGCGTGACGGTTTTCCAGGCCGTGGTGTATGACACATTGGTGTGTTTCACACTATAACGTCCATACCTCAAGTGATGTCATCGCTGGTATCTCGCGAATGGTAGACCAGGTAAGAATGAAGATGGGAGCTGCATCATAGGATACCTTGAAACGAGGGAATCGATTTCAGTATTCCAGTGACTTCATAGCGATTTCATGCATAGATCGAATAAGGATGGATGAATAATGAATGAAGGACTGGACGCTTACACATATGTTTTGTCTCCCATAATACCTTACGTGCTGGGCTGGATCCAGTGTTTCTTGTTGCGGTTCAGACAACGACAAAAATTTAAACACTATATCGAGATATTCCTGCTCGGAAAATACATTTCATGGAGTATGCGAGTACGTAAAACTAGTAACGAACGCCGACTTCACGGCCAAGGACGTTAAATTCTTTTCACTCAATCACTCGCCAATGACGCGGTGGTGAACGTGTCAGGAACTGGGATCTCCATAATCCAGAACCGGGACCTATCCAGTGGGAGCAGAACGAGATTTGTACTGTTTGGATCCCAAATGTATACAAATTTCGCCAACTCATACCGTTTAACAAAGCCACCTTCACAAATTACGGCCCTTGAATTCGTTCCGTTGCTCCACTGCTTAAGCTTCCGAGTTTTGCTATTGTATTTTCTTCGCTGTCGGCCTGCCAGGCCTCCCATTGAATACTGAGAATTGAATGTCTCAAATGGCGGTCGAGCATGCGCAACTAGCGTTTCAAACATGTGATGTTCTCTGTGAGAACGTTGGAAGAAGCGAGAGATGAGATGTTTACAGAGACGGATTTTCGTAATTAAAAGAGACCGAAATATCAGTTCAAATGTTCAGACGTTTGTATTGAAGTTCAAATGCGGCGTGGAAGTTGAGAAATTAAAGCGGGCAGGGTGCACCTGTGGTGGACGCTACAAGACTACATGGATACAATAGTTTCTATCCAACGCATGGATGGTCCAACGCAATACATATTTGTTGCAGTTTTCTCTGGAGAAAATACCTCTGAATACTGAAATTAAAAATAAAATACCATATTAGTACTAAGCTTAATAAGAAATGTGGTAATGGATGGAAAAGTTGTCACCTGGCATACATATCGCATGTTGATAGCAAAATATGAGCGTAGCGTGCAAGCGCTATGGTGTTACGTTTCCTAATTTATGTCTAATGCCGCTTAATCTGGGGTTAGCGGCCGTATGTACTCAAGGTTCCCATAGTGTTCATATGAACAGACACAATCAAAGCGTGGCTGAGATACATAATTCTATAGATGACGCCTTTACACCGAAAATCGTATGGATTAAGAAAACTGGGCAGCGATTCGGATTTGATATTTTTGGAGCATCATGATATCTTGCCGGCATCAGTGAAAACTGTCTATCGCTTCTTTCTTGCGAGAAAATATCCTATGTTTATGTATACCATGATTGTTTTTCTTCGAATTTGGTGCTAATCCTGTTACATGAAGTTAGATCTTTGGATTATGGACGCAGAAATTCTTTACTGGACGACGGCTGAACATTGAATTACGGGGTAGACGCTTGTAGACAGCACGGCAGAACAGTAATTAACGATATACACTGCACAGATTGAAAGATTTAAGACAGCTAACGAAACATCAATTATCGCTACCACTCAGACGTACTGTACGCGCGTGGTGAAAACATCAACATCACTTACATGGAGATCATAATATTGACCCCTTTCATAAATTAGTAAGCTAACAACTATGCAAATCCTATGGGGACATATCAGCAACACCCAAAAATGAATAACCGATCAGATAGCGAACATAACAATGTACTTTTCACTTGTGTAAGTAGATCTTTGTGGTATGTCAGAATTCTGCCCATGACTGCTGTATATTTAAATGTAAGCACGGTAATCACATAAAATGGAATTTCCGAACGTAAAATTACGGGTATGCAAATTGATTGGGACCAGAGGTTGACGAAATGGTCAAAAATCATCCAGATAATCTTTGTTATTGTAACAATTTTAGGAATGATCACATTTCTTATAAGTACCGATTAAATTGTGTCCACAAAATTGGGGATTTAATAGAGTGATGGAGTTATTAAAGATTAATATTTTGATGTAATTCGGAGCTACTAATCCCTGAGCAATGCCCAGATAACTATTATTGATCTATATATCTCTCTGCAATATGTATATTTTTCTTGCAAGATTAGGCTCTGGTGGCAGTGTCGTCAAACTTGTTTACTCTGCTGGTCTTACACACAGAGTCAAGCTCACTATCTTCTTTGCTTTGCTACCATGATGTATACCTCCAACAAATGACCCTTCCAGGCTTCCTTAACTGTATTTCACGATGGAGTTGTATGAGGTATCAATGTGAAGCCTATGTGAGGGGGCATCCGCCTGGACTAGTGTCTCGGGCGTTGTCAACATTCTGCGCATGCGGAAATATACGTTTTGAGGTCTGGGTGGACCACTAGTGGTCCTATGGAGTCGACTGAGGTATCGTTGTGAAGGATACGTGAGGGGACATCCGCCTGGACTAGTGTCTCGGTCGTTGTCAACATTCTGCGCATGCGCAGGCAGGGAATGTTGGGAAAAGGGTATGGAAATAGACGTTTTGGGGTCTTGGTGGGTCATTATTGGTCGTATGGAGTCGTATGAGGTATCAATGTGAAGCATTCGTGAAGGGGCATCCGACGGGGTGAGTGAGATGTGGAACTGACGTCATTCCGCGCATGCGCAGTAGACAAAGGGTATATAAATAGACGTTTTGGGATCTAGGGGAGCCCCTACTAGGCCGATGGAGTTGTATGAGGTATCAATGTGAAACCTATGTGAGGGGGCATCCGACTGGACTAGTGTCTCGGTCGTTGTCAACATTCTGCGCATGCGGAAATATACGTTTTTGGGTCTGGGTGGACCACTAGTGGCCCTATGGAGTCGTATGAGGTATCAATGTGAAGGATACGTGAGGGGGCATCCGCCTGGACTAGTGTGTCGTTCGTGTTCAACATTCTGTGCATGCGCAGACAGGGAATTGTGGGAAAAGGGTATGGAAATAGACGTTTAGATGGTCTAGGTGAATCCCTGTTGGGCCGATGGGGTCGAGTGAGGTATCGTTGTGAAGGGTACGTGAGGGGGCATCCGCCTGGACTAGTGTGTCAACCGTTTTCGACATTCTGCGCATGTGCAGACAGGGAATTGTGGTAAAAGTGCATTGGAAGGAACGTTTTGGGGTCTAGGTGGGCCACTAATGGTCTGATTGAGTCGAGTGAAGTATCAATGTAATGCATACGTGACGGGCGCATCCGCCTGGGTGAATGGGTGTTAGGAATATCGTCATTCTGCGCATGCGCAGGCGGTCCGTAGTATGGAAATAGACATTTTGATATGGACCACTATCGGTCCGAATGGGTCAAGGGAAGTGTTATTTTGTAGCTCTCGGGGTGTAGACCACGACTTGAAGGGGTGTCCACGACACCTGTGACGTCACTGGTGACGTCATCAGTGAGAATAGTAGTGAAAGCGGGAGTTTCGGAGGTGGGATGGGCTGCATTTGGAGTAGATAATGGCCTATTTTTTCCATCCAACTACCTGGTAGAGTTACCTGTGCGTGTGAGTGAGTGAGTGAGTGAGTGAGTGAGTGAGTGAAGCGTGCACAACGCCCGTGAGGCGTCCCCAACGCACGTCTTAACGCATGGACGCACTTACGACGGTGAGTGAGTGAGTGAGTGGGATCCGACTGGACTAATGTATCGTCCGTTTTCATAATTTGCGTATGCGCAGTCTGGCCGTAGTATGGAAAGCAGGAATTTTGGGGATTCGTGGAGGTTTGTTGGGTAGTTGAACATCCCTGGTCAAATGGACCGTGTGGTGTATCAGTGTGAAGCTCTCGAATGGCTCTCACCCGTCAAGGCCCGTCGTTACGTCTTAACGCCTGTCTCAACGACTTAACGCCCTAACTTTACGCCTTAACGCCCTAGCATAACGCCTTGGCGCCATGATACAGACAGATGAGAGAACAACAGCAAGAATGAGAGAACAACAACCACAAACAGTTTTTTCATATAGTTTATTTTCCCCTCCATCATAACATACCCACGCTGGGGGAGCCGCGTTGGGTAGGTTTACAATTCAAGAAGTCTCTTGTCCATTTAGAGGCCACCATTTGGTCCTGTCATATTCGTTCTTGCCCGTTAGATGTATTCTCGGCTGTCCAATCAGAATTCGCGGTTTCAGAAAGTTCCATCTTTGCTCGGTGTGACCTAATATGATTCTTACTCATGCATTCATCCGTCTGTACATATGTTACAAATCTCTCTTTCGATATAATCGCGGCCATATTTTTCCATACAAGGAAAAATGGCCGTTGGTGGCAATCTCTCACTTCGCCCACTGGTAAATCTCCTCTCTCCTCGTGCAACGATCACACCCAGCCAAGGGTACACCTTCAAGGCAGGTCAGGCATCGCTAGCGATGGTAGCGGATATCCCCGGCCTCTCCCCTGGTTGAACTGTACCCCATACTGAAGAAATCATCTATCATTTCCATAGTTATTGATGGGTATTTTTGATAACTCTTTTGGGGAGTCGAGCGGGAACCGGCACCTTTCCGTCAATCTTCAATGATTGCTCGTCTGCCTTGGAATTGGCTGGCTTCTCCATTTAATCGTGTCTGGTACAGGTTGTGAGAAATGTACATCTAACATGCGTGTTTCCGTATCTATAGTTAAGAGATGGGTAGGTTTAAAATTCAAGAAGACTCTTATCCAATCAGAGGCCTCCATTTGCATCTGTCATACTCGTTCTTGTCCGTTAGATGTATTCCCGGCTGTTCAATCAGAAGTCGCCGTTTCAGAAATTTCCATCCTTCTGTTCTAGTCCTCGTCGGGCAAGCCTGGATATTCTTCGGGCAGCATGTCCTGAAACAGTTGTTTGCGCATTCTGATCGCATTTTCCAGGGCCTCGGTGGGTGGTAACCCAATATTCTCTTCCAAGTGACGCTTGGTCTTCATGATGGACCTGTGCGTGGGGTCGCCTTTCATTTCAAGGGGCAGCAGGCTATACCGCTTATAGAAGGCCATGGGTGTTTTCCTCATACAGGACCGATGGAGTTGTACGAGGTATCAATGTGAAACCTATGTGAGGGGGCATCCGCCTGGATTAGTGTCTCGGTCGTTGTCAACATTCTGCGCATTCGCAGACAGGGAATTGTGGGAAAAGGGTATGGAAATATACGTTTTGGGGTCTGGGTGGACCAATAGTGGTCCTATGGAATCGTATGAGGTTTCAATGTGACGGATACGTGAGGGGGCATCGGCCTGGGCTAGTGTGTCGTTCGTGTTCAACATTCTGTGCATGCGCAGACAGGGAATTGTGGGAAAAGGGTATGGAAATAGACGTTTCGGTGGTCTAGTTGAGTCCCTAGTGGGCCGATGGGGTCGAGTGAGGTATCGTTGTGAAGGGTACATGAGGGGGCATCCGCCTGGGCTAGTTTGTCAACCGTTTTCGACATTCTGCGCATGTGCAGACAGGGGATTGTGGTGAAAGTGCATTGGAAGGAACGTTTTGGGGTCTAGGTGGGCCACTAATTGTCTAATTGAGTCGAGTGAAGTATCAATGCAATGCATACGTGACGGGCGCATCCGCCTGGGTGAATGGGTGTTAGGAATATCGTCATTCTGCACATGGGCAGGCAGGCCGTAGTATGGAAATAGACATTTTGATATGGACTACTATTGGTCCGAATGTGTCTAGGGAAGGGTTATTTTGTAGCTCTCGGGGTGTAGACCACGACTTGAAGGGGTGTCCACGTCACATGTGACGTCACTGGTGACGTCATCAGTGAGAATAGTAGTGAAAGCGGGAGTTTCGGAGGTGCGATGGGCTGCATTTGGAGTAGATAGCGACCTATTTTTTCCATCCAACTACCTGGTAGAGTTACCTGTGCGTGTGAATGAGTGAGTGAGTGAGTGAGTGTGAGTGAGTGAGTGAGTGAGTGAGTGAGTGAGTGAGTGAGTGAGTGGGTGAGTGAGTGACTGAGTGAGTGAGTGAGTGAGTGAAGCGTGCACAACGCCCGTGAGGCGTCCCCAACGCACGTCTTAACGTATGGACGCACTAACGACGGTGAGTGAGTGAGTGAGTGAGATCCGACTGGACTAATGTATCTTCCGTTTTCATAATGTTGCGCATGCGCGGTCTGGCCGTAGTACGGAAAGCAGGAATTTTGGGGATTCGTGGAGGCTGGTTGGGTGGTTGAACATCCATGGTCAAATGGACCGTGTGGGGTATCAGTGTGAAGCTCTCGAATGGCTCTCACCCGTCTCAACGACTTGAAGCCCTATCTTTATGCCTTAACGCTCTAGCATAACGCCTTGACGCCATGATACAGACAGATGAGAGAACAACAAAAACAACAAGAATGAGAGAACAACAACCACAACAAGTTTTTTCATATAGTTTATTTTCCCCTCCATCATAACATACCCACGCTGGGGGAGCCGCGTTGGGTAGGTTTACAATTCAAGAAATCTCTTGTCCATTTACAGGCCACCATTTGGTCCTGTCATATTCGTTCTTGTCCGTTAGATGTATTCTCGGCTGTCCAATCAGAATTCGCGGTTTCAGAAAGTTCCATCTTTGCTCGGTGTGACCTAATATGATTCTTACTCATGCATTCATCCGTCTGTACATATGTTACAAGTCTCTCTTTCGAGATAATCGCGGCCATATTTTTCCATACAAGGACAATGGCCGTTGGTGGCAATCTCTCACTTCGCTCACTGGAAAATCTCCTCTCTCCTCGTGCAAAGATCACACCCGGCCAAGGGTACACCTTCAAGGCAGGTCAGGCATCGCTGGCGATGGTAGTGGAGATCCCCGGGCTCTCCCCTGGTTGAACTGTACCCCATACTGAAGAAATCACCTATCATTTCCATAGTTATGGGTGGGTATTTTTGATAACTCTTTTGGGGAGTCGAGCGGGAACCGGCACCTTTCCGTCAATCTTCAACGATTGCTCGTCTGCCTTGGAATTGGCTGGCTTCTCCATTTAATCGTGTCTGGTACAGGTTGTGAGAAATGTACATCTAACATGCGTGTTTCCGTATCTATAGTTAAGAGATGGGTAGGTTTAAAATTCAAGAAGACTCTTATCAAATCAGAGGCCTCCATTTGCATCTGTCATACTCGTTCTTGTCCGTTAGATGTATTCAGAAGCCGCCGTTTCAGAAATTTCCATCCTTTTGTTCTAGTCCTCGTCGGGCAAGCCTGGATATTCTTCGGGCAGCATGTCCTGAAACAGTTGTTTGCGCATTCTGATCGCATTTTCCAGGGCCTCGGTGGGTGGTAACCCAATATCCTCTTCTAAGTGACGCTTGGTCTTCATGATGGACCTGTGCGTGGGGTCGCCTTTCATTTCAAGGGGCAGCAGGCTATACCGTGTATAGATGGACATGGCTGTTTTCCTGATACAGGGCCGCATTTCGGTGTACGCCTGTTGTAAGTTATCCTGTCCGTCGTCTTCGATTACCACAGCATAACTACGAATAGCTTCATCTACAATACGATCCCAGAAGGTGGGTTCTGTCTCACTTTCCTGGGATGCAGGCTGACTGTCTGAGGTCAAGCTCTCTGCATCAGTAGATAGATTGTCAGCAATCACGGTTTCGGTATCACTCGATACACTCTCATCCGCTACCTCAGTGGGCTTCTCGGAGTCTGGATGGAAAGTCTTCTGGTGTCGCATCATATCGTAATGTCTGGCGAACGTGCGTTCGCACTCAAAAGAAATATAAGCCATGTCGACGGTTGAACGTCGAGTGAGTGTGTTTTGGCAATACACTTCCTTTTATAGACGCCCATCAACGCTTAGCTTAACGCTTCAACGCCCTGGTGATTTAGCTCAAAAGCTCTAATTTTTCTAGACACCAATGCATCGAAATGCAGTGACGCCCATCAACGCCCTTTGTTACGCTTTAACGCCCATCTCAACGCCATAAGTCCGTCTCAACGCCCGTCTCCATACCTGTCTCAACGCGTTATGCAATGTCCATCACCACTGGACGTTGATGTTGGAGGTTGAAGAAGATAATTTCCCGTCCCCAGCTGGGTCTCCATAAAGGTTTGAAATGCCTCATGCAGGGTCAGCAGATTCTGGGCACGGGTAGTTGTGTTGGTATCCTCTTCTGGTACTACCTGTTTCTTATGCAGCAGAAGACATACCCGTGTCACCCATTGGATGTCATCTATGAGCGTGATGAGATGACAACGCATGCGTTGGTGCTGAACGGTGATTCCACCTTGAGCTGTATCAATAATAGCATCGACGTTGGCTTGACGTAACGCTTCGGCTAGAATATCCTCGTTGTTGAGTTCAAACAAGTTGGACTCTGCAGTGGTCATGGTGAAATGAGGGGACTGTTGCCGTGTGGTCTATTTATAGTGAGACGTTTTTTTAATGTTTCTATTGCTGTGACATACGCCGCTTTCCAGTTCATGTCCGAGGTTTTCAACATCGACGCTGTTCTTTCCCATATGGACTGGCTCCTTGTCCAACAATTTCATATGGGTCCCGAGGTCGCCATACTGCTGACGTAAAGCCCGTCGTAGTCTGGTTGCCAAAGTATTGTGGGCTAACATTGCGGCTTCCTCTTTCGAATACCTTTTGGGGTGAAATTTGTTTCCTGTGGCCTCCAACATCTCGCTCAGCTCGGCGTCCATTCTTTCTTTGAACAAATCCTTCAATAGCATCGAGTTCACATTATGTTGTCCCTTGGTTTGGGTTGGTCCTTCACGAATGGGTGGTATTCGGGGACTAATGGTGTGAAGGGGACACGTTGTACGGGAGCGGGTTGCTGCTGCTGCTCTGCCAGATGTGGACTCGGTGTATGGTGTAGAGGTATATGACTTTGCGGTGATGTCTCACCGCGTAACAGGTGGGTCGTCAGCCGGAGATTTTCGGGGGTATGGGCTTTTAAATCTACGAACAGGTAGCCGTACGGACGATTTGTCGCTCCTTGAAACGCCTGCATGAAATGTTCGATGCTCTGCGAATAAATTCGACTACCAAACACACGGATTTGTGCTCTGTCGATGTGGCTGGAGAACAACACAAAGTATTCGCAGTTCAAGGCAATATCTCTGGACGCCTTCCCTTGAGGAAAGAGATTCTGAGTCAAATAGATGACGGACAGATTGCGATGATGGGACTCTTTGGTGAATAGGTTGGCGATTTTCTAATTGTCCTTGGCCGCACTCATCAGATCATCGAACACTACCACGTTGGTCTGCTCGGAGTCGAAGTAATAGGGTTCGTCTATGTCGTGAGGAATTCCTGGGACGAAGCTCACATTGCGTAGTGTAATCGCGTCGTTTCGTAGGCGGACTGCCACTGGCTATAACACCATACAACGCGTGTCGGAGCTGAGGTTGCCACACCTTCCTCTAAGAATTTCATCACCCAGGACCGTAGGGCCGCTCACCGTCATCGTATAGGGATGTTCTACGCCACTTGGTGGACTTATAGCGGGACTTGGTGGTGTCTTTTGTCTATACGTTAAACGCATAAGTCTGAGCATATTGTCGCGACGAGAGAGTATCTATTAACAGAACGGACATGTACTCGACATGGTACCCGGTCAGAGGATGGATACAGACTGAGGCTAATGGTGTGCAAACGACCTTATATGACCACACACTCATTCACTCACTACCTCACTCACTCACTCACTAACTCACTCACTCACTACCTTAGTCTCTCCCTCACTACCTCTGTCACTCCCGCACTCACTCCCTCACTCACCAACTCACCGATCCCAAGATGCCTGGTTTCTATACTACGGCCAGACTGCGCATGCGCAAAATGATGAAAACGTACGATACATTAGTCCAGTCGGATCCCACTCAC
>JAVTVY010006017.1:0-40542 GCA_036873755.1 Hanleya hanleyi
ACCATGGGACATGGCGGGATCTCAAAACTCCATCATAGTAATCTGATCTTGAAAGGCAAGGTTAAGGAAAAGAGATTAACCCAGACATATTGCGGTAAGTTTCAGCCGTTTAGCTCCAAGTGTAGGGAGAATATTTCGAGGACATCGCCTACCAAGACCAGACACGGCCGGACCCAATATCGCCAGGGAAGAATCAACTGATACTGATTATGCCACATCCACTGGCTATATCTTGGAGAAGACTGAAGAGATTATCAGATTTAGTTTTTTGTTAGTATTTCAGTATCCGTGTGTATGATAATGGTGGTCGTCTCCGACTAGGCATTGTTCCACACAGAAGTCCCTTAACCAGTTTCCTCGGCCATAGCAATGCGTAAACCAGCATTGTATCAGATATCCATTTTAGGCTTCAGTGTTCGCTGATGGCGAAAAGCTTGATATCCAAGATGGTGTACTAACAGGGATTTTTAACCATAAAAAGCTCACCAAAGAACGTATCTAGTCCATGTATGATCTAATCATACTCAACTGACTCAACTAAGTCCACTGTGCCGCAAGTTGTCGAAGGTTGAGCCAGGGTCGACCTCGTTGAAGAATGCTATTGTTTACGAGGTTATACTGTGTTACTGTTTGATCATACAAGAAGCAGTGGGACTATTGATGTTTGTAGAGGTCTGAGCGAGCTCCCAACCGAAGGGAGACCCGCCGTTCAGGCCTGTAACATTTGGACTTGGTTTCTTCTCCGTTCTTCAGGAGAAGCTTCTCTAAGTAAGTTTGAATAGGGAACTTATACCAAAGCTGAATGACAGCCAGATTGGTGTCCATTTTCAGAAGCCAGCGCATTCTATCAGTAGTAGCTGATGGGGCTGCATGATAAACTGTAGATGCAGCGAGGTTAATCCACATTGTGCTGGAATTTCTCTCTAAAATATGACTAATTTTATATATTGCAGGTATCTACTACATGAATGAGTGTTCACTGATGCCAAAAATCATTTTAAGTCACCCAAAAGTAGATTTTTGTCTATCGATTCACCTACGTCACATAACCATCGAAATAAGTGATTCTCGGCAGCCATTTTGAAAAAAATGCCCGCCATCTTAAAATCCATCCGTTCTGGTGCAGCGAAAGTGTGGTGATCAACTTCCTTGGGTACGCAAATGTGGAGATAGCCGTTTAAATTAACCTTCTATGTGTCTTAGAAGTCCCGATTTGCGAATTTGATGGTTTCTAATGGCGGCCATTTTGAAATCCAAATGGCGGCCAACTACGGATTTTCAAGCCGGACTCCCCCTCTAAAAATGAATAATATGTGTTTCTCTGTCACTATGCAAAGTTTCATGCTTTTATCACAAAGTGCACAATCGACCCATTTTTTGTTACATATCTGCCGGACTACTAGTAATTTTGATAGTTTCCTGTACAGGAATGTTGGTTAATAGACTGTTGACGTCAAAAATGACAAGATATCAATTGTGTAGATCCAGCTGGAATGTTACCTAATGAGTGAAGGTAAAACTGTCTTTGACCATGTCGTCATTCTGTCTGGTTTCATGAAAGAGACCAGCAAGATATTTAGCTGATCAGTTGTAACAGTTCGTAGTTCAGATGATACGATGAACAGGGACGCCATCTTTGTGGATCTTAGGTAGTCCATAAAACACTGGTGACTGAGATCCAGAAGGACGTACATATGTGTATGTGCCAAAAGAGACTACGTGCAACAGATTATACAAAAAATATCTGTAGTTTGCTTTCTATCTCTGGATCAGTATTCTCTTGAAATTTTGTGAACTTTCATCTCCAATAATATTGTTCATTTTCTTGTTGTATTCCCTCTTGTCCATAATGTCCATATGCAACAATTACAAACTTTTCTCTGAGGAATTGTGCCACATCAAGAACATATTATACAAAAATGGCTGTCCCATGTGGTTCGTTGACAAACTTGCGAGATCTTATCTTAACAAGCTCATTAATCCTCTCCCGACTTCTAATGTTTAGCCTAGAGAGGAAGAAAATAATTTTTGAAATTCCATTTATTGACTCGGTATCTCTCCGCCTTGAGCAAGAGTTACATAACAGCATTTTCGATATTTTGAGATTAAACTATCTTAGTATAGCACAGATTCTAGTGCAGAAAATTGATCCAGACCAGAGTGAGATTCGAACCAGCGGCCCCCAGAGTAAAGAACCTAATCGTGAGCACTACATGTTGGCGATCTAAACCACTCGGCCAAATCCCCCCTCCCCCCACAAAAATAGGAGGTAGCAGACCGGTCGTCTTGGAAATGAACATACAATACCCCTCTGAAGGTCGTAATGCCACAGCACCCATAGCTGAATAAGATATTTTTGTCATTTAGAAAGTGATCGTATCAAAATATTTCTGTTATTTTGGGATTACACTAGTGTATCACAGATTTTATTGCAGAAAATTGGTGGCGCTCCGAGCGGGATTCATGCTAGCAAATAACGAAGAGTTATTTAACTGGAATAAACTCAATCCATGTATTAAACTACAGTGTGTTTTCTAAACACCATGTACTCTATAAGGTTACTTTGATTACAAAGATAGTGAAGATGACGACCTTATATCAAGTGTTAGATACAAAATACATTGTGGATGTGGTCAATCTACATAGGAAGAAATATTAGGCAAGTACATGAAAGGATGTGAGAACATAATATAACCTTCATTAAATATCAGTCTGCATTTGCTGAACACTTTCTTCAACGGACATAATTACAAGCGCCTGGTCCGTCATTCATAATTCAGCCGTCGTCCATTAAAGAATATCCGTGTCCACAATTCAAAGACCTATTCCATATTCCACTATTAACACCAAATTCAAAAAGACAATCATAGTGTACATAAAAAATAGGCTAGCTTCCTGCAAGAGAGAAGCGGTCAACAGTTTTCAAATGATGTCGGCAAGACATCATGATGTTCCAAAAATATCAAATCCGTATCGCTGATCAGTATATCAGTGATCAGTATTGAATGAGATAATGAAGGTTTTAGGTTCATTGATATTTTGATCATATATGTATCTTTTTGATTTCACATTTACCTTAATCAGTTCGGTTAAAATGTCAGTTCAAGCGTTTATACATCTGAGAGCATATCTCACTAATTAGGTGGAAGCCAGGAAATCGAAACCGGGGTATCTACTTGAGCGGTTGAGCGGTCGGCAGGCCAATTATAGCAGGCCTGACTGTACACCATATGTTAAAACAAATAACAGACTAATGGTATCTGGTACTGCGAGAGGTTTAGAACTTGAGATTAATTGGTACTCGAAATATAACTTGATTTACATTGTATATTGTAGAAATGAAAATAGATAAAGGTCTTCTAGTTAGTATGTAAGCTAGAGCCTACATGAATTTGTACGGTATTAAAGTGACCAGAACAGGCCAGCTTTTCTATAATTAACGACCAGCGCGCAAGTGGTTATTCCGGATTGTCTCTAATTAAGTAGTTAAGTCATGTGAAATTAGAGTTGGTACGAGGCTGTGCCAAGTGGTTTGTTTGTGCTGTCCTATATAAGATTCGCTGTAATTTACACTAATCAAGCAGTAACATCTTTTGCTTCAATCTGTACGGACGTTTTCGGTTATTATGTGAGCTGCTGTACTTGTCTATGTTGTGATGCAAAGTAAACACGAATAACTTCTATGTATCTCAACGAGTTGTCTTGGGGTTCTTCGGATTGACTGAAGACGAACACTTCGGAAAAAGGGTGATGTGGAGAAGATCCCCGTTGTCTATCACTTCCACGTAATCAACTGATAGGACACTAAAATTCTACACAGTGAAGGTGGGTATATACTCTTCACTGCGTCATTTATATAGCGATTATCCACAATGAGAAGATCGTCTATATAGCGTTTGGTGAAAGAGATGCAACGGGCTTTGAATGGATCGGTTTTTGAAAGCGCCTGCGTGTAGTCATATTCATGAGAGAACAGATTATTTCAGCCAACATGCTGGTGAGGTATTGTGTTGCCAAATTTCACATTATATATTTTTAATCAGAAATTCAAGCAACTATATAAACAAAGAAACATCCCATGAATGATATCTCTTGTATGTAGTAGAGCTAAAGAATGCTTTATGGCTTCTCACATTAATATATCCATGATCAGTTTTCTTGAACACAGATACAATTAATGAACTTTGAGGATCAATACGGTCCTGATGATGGATTGAAGTATAGAGAGTCGAGAAATCCCATACATGTCTGTACGGTATGTGACCTTTAGCATCAAGTTCTTCCGTAAGACATTTTGAGTTTTTCAATATCCACATACATTCAACGAGTTTTTAGAAATAGTGGCGCCATACCTTTCCAAAAATGCTTTTTCCTCCTGAAGGGCCCTCGTCAACAGGGTTGATAGAAGCTTGGTGGTGCAGCTTCTAAAAGCAGCTATGAATCTAGCTCTGTATTGTGACTTATGCATTTTGGGAGTCCTGTATACTTTGAAAGTGGTTATGATTGATTGGAAGACAAATACCTCTTTCCCTGAGAAACGTTTTTTGATTGTTAAATAAATCTTCAAGAGTAAATGCAGTTTGGGAGTAAGTAGACGTATTTGATGATATGTTTACACTCAATTCATTAACTAGCAACGTGTAATGGTAATATTTACACGTGAATATTATATTATTTGGAGCTTTGTCTGCTGGGACTATGAAGAATTTCCTCTGGAAATTCGCTAGAACTTCTTGCGAATTGAGGTTTCTCAGTACTTGTTTTGCTTGGGGAAGGGTACTTTTGTCAATATGGCGGATTGTTTCAACGACCTTGCTCTTGATGAGGTCCAGCCAATCAGTGAATACTGTAGGTTCAATATTTCTGACCATGCCAGATATACTATTATAGGCAATGTTAAATTCGACTCACAACTAAAGATAAAGGAATCCCAGATCTGAACAATAGTATGTCATCTACACCTTTTTAATGTAAGATATTACCTGTTTCACATTCCATTGTTATCTTGTGGATTTGTAATTGTGTATATAACATAGTTTGCCGTTTCTTTTCTCATTGTATTGTACTTTCAACTATTTAGGTGAGCTGATTTCACCTACATGTATTTATATAAACCTCTCTGTACCCTCACTCAGAGCATGAAGACGGTAGTCTTTGAAAGCCACATTACACTATTAAATGAAGAAAAAAGGAATGCACTAGTTATTGCATTGCAGTAGTGGCTTATTTATTTTAAGTTGATTTTAACCGCTCCACACTGGAATATTTAATATTTACCCGTACCTATATTTTTAACCTCCAGGAAGCTAACTTAATATGAATACGCCACGGTCTCAAACCGTACCTGCTTGAATTAGCATAGAAAAGTAATGTTATCTATTCTAACCTCGTGTAAACCAGAAATAACCAATACTCGTCGTTTTGTGTCATTTCGTGGTATCGACCCGTACCAGCTCACAAAAACAACACTGTCAGAAGAGCATGGTCACAGACGTGACCGACCCTGTTCAGCATCGAGGAGCATCTGATCTATGGTCGTTCTAACCATATTTGTCATGGTCAAGATGCATGTTCGACCATGCATAACGAGGTTGATCACGTCTTTACCATGTAATTCCTGATCAACGCGACCAAATCATTCTAACACTGAAAAGTATCACCAGAAGTCACAGTTGGTGTCCAAGGTCGTCCGTCTATCGGTCAAATGAATAGTGTTGTTGACGCAATTTCTGCACTAATGTATTGTGAGATTGTTTTCGGGCGTTACCATTGCTATCATAATGTTCAATTAAAGCTCGTGTGAAACACGGGCGAAGAGCATTTCCCCAGATAATTTTGTAACACATAATTTGGTACTCACACGGCTTTAGATCTCCCCAATTTGAGCACACCCCCTATTAGGGGTGGCGATTGTTTTTAGGATGGGACAGAGGGTAGGGCACATACCCCTGGAGGATGAGCAATCAGGAATCATCCCTGGCATAAGTGCTCTGCCTTCTTCATCAATGGTCGAAACCCAGTGCGAGGCAACATCAACTTTATTTTGCATTTCATGGGCCCACCGACATTAAAATATCGAATAAAAATAAAATTTTAAATTGCCACTTCCCCTACAAAAGTTTGAACAAAGATTTTAACCCCCTTTTTATTCCTGATTGTATGAATTAGGCTGTTGTATTCTATCTGAAACAATGCCAGCAAATAAAAATGCCAAACAACAAAAAACATATACCTTTCACTATAATTTTTCACTGTAAGTCAGCGAATTGTTGTTGTTGTAAAATGGGCAATAACGACATTCAATGTACATGTGTAAATTGGGAACATTCACTGGCTGTGTGATCTATCACTCTGTCTTGGTACCGACTGCCCTTATTTCGACAGTGATGCAGTATGTCAGAGCTAGGAAATGGAGGGTGTTTCAACAGCTCAGCCGATACAGCATGGTTTGAGTTACTGTTGAAGCACGAGGCTGTTGAAACACATGCAAAATCCGCCAAATTGTTCTGGAAGAAAAACCACAGCCACAACAAAATACTGACAATGTTAGATTTGAAGTGTATGTTGGCAGTTAACATGGGACTTAACATACAGTTTTTGACCTTGAGAAAATAAGTCAATGTCAGTCATTTTCATTGACTCCAGGTCCATCATCAGTTGCATATGTGGTATCAATTTAGAATGCCTAGCTATATTTCATGTTATATCATAATATACAGTATATAACCCGAGAAAATAGATTCAGTCAACTGGGATAGGCTTCTAGTCAGTCACCAATTGCACAAGTATTACAAATTTGGAGAGCCCATCTTCACCATCTTCTTCATTATTGTTAATGCTAAATTTGACCTCGATAAAACAGGTGAAGGTCAGTCAATTTCATTAGGCTTCTGATCCACCAGCTGCCTGTGTGGTATGACAAGAAAGATGGGCAGATGGAGACAGACAAACAGATGACACGGAAGATTCAGTTCATTTTGGGGCATCATTACACACCATCTTCAAAGTCTAAATATTCTGTCAAAATGCACAAGAACACACCATTTTACTTCAATTACAGAGAAGAAAAGCAACTCCAAGTAGGAATCACAATTTTATTCTGTATATTTCGCTATTAGTTATAGGATCTTCAGCAGTGAACAAAGTTACAAACAGCTTCACACACACAGTATATATACAAGGCATGAAGTGACCTTTGCCAGTACACAATTATGAATAGGTATGTCAGTAAATTATATCAGGTTGGACAGATATTGAAATGCTGTCATTTTCAGAATTTGTTAAATATCTTGAGCGATAACCTGACAGTGATCTACAAATGGTGTGATTCCGGTGATAAAATACACACTCTACAAATGTTGTAACTTGCATGGGAATATACTACAATTATGAAACATGTGAGTTACAACATTTGTAGGTTTTCATCAATTCTGATGTGGACTGCTAAGTAAATTATACCTATATTATCTCAAAATGACAGTCCTTATCCAAACTTTATGACATCTGGCAGATGACATGTAGAAATATTCAATGTAGGTACATACCCTCTATATCACAATACTTCATTTGTGTACAGTTTACGTAGTTCTTACCAAATATGCATATTATGTATTGTTTTCATCAATTACAGTGTGTATTGTATCACCTGAATCACACCATTTGTAGATCGCTGTCAGGTTAATTTCTGAAAATGACAGCATTTTAATATCCGTCCAAACTGACTGACATAATTTACTGACTCACCTATTCATAATTGTGTATTGGCTAAGATCACATTATGCCTTGTATATACTGGGGCCGGTTGTTCGAAGCGCTTTTAGCGCTAATACAGGATTAAATCTGCCTAATCCAAGGTTTAAATTCAATAGTGGTTTGGCGCTAATAGCGGTGTTAGTTGAATCGCTGGTCGAACAATCGGCCCCTGTGCGTATGGAACTGTTTGTAACTATGTTCACTGCTGAAGATGCTAAAACTAATGGCGAAACATACAGAATGTAATTGTCATCCCCACTTGAAGTTGCTTTTCTTCTCTGTTATTGGAAAATCATCAGTGGTTCCAATGGATTACTTCAGTTAGATATACATGTAAAAAATTCCCAGGTGGGATGTGCCATATAGCAGGTATGTAGAAGTTCCACATCAAAAATCTTTCTACTTTTGCAGTTAAAAAAATAATTATCAACATTTGTAACTATGCTCTAAAAATGCAACGGTATGTGCAATTTCACATCTCGATTTTCAAATAAATTCTGGGGAGCTCCACATAAAACTAAAAAAACATGAACATTTACTGAGTGATAATTTGTTATTTTATTCATTGAAAATTGACCAGAATGAATCCCCAGACATCTGGAAACCCAGAGTTCACAACCACTGGAGACTATGTAATTGGAAACAGGAAGAAATTATTATATCAGTAATGGAGAGAGAAATAGCACTGATTCTGGAATGAAGTGTTGACTTTGTTGATACAGTCTAGTAGTCCACTTATAACTGCATTATGCAATAAGTCGAACATTACAGGTTTTATCACCTGAATGATCAACATACCGGCCTACATTATGAGACTCTAATGGCCTGACTTCAATTTCACTTGAATCCTTGCAATTTTCCATACTGACCATATTGATGGTAGCATATCTTCTCTGACTGCATTTTCATTATGTGTGTAGAAGGGGTTGATGTAGCCTAGATTTAGATATATGTAGCAGACTATGCTGTATGCCACATGTATATGCCAGCACTAACAGAACCAATGTCCTTTCAATCCATTTTTAAACCATAATGTTAATAAAATGAGTAATTGTAAAAAGGAATGTATAATGAGATATAAATAAAGCATTATGTTGATGGGCTGCAAATCTGTATGGGAGGTGGCCCTTCAATTTCAATCTAAACAAACAACCTTTCAGTGCTTTGAAATCCTTTGTCTGTCGGACAATAAACTGAATGAAATGCCAATACATTGTGCGATATAAGTTTACTGTCTATAGTGCCAACCAATGATGAACAATATCACGACACTACATGATGAAGCAAAATCCTCAGATGTGGCCTCGGGAATGTAGATATTGGAATCAAGTCATGTAAATTTCACGTATTGCAAAAAAAATGGTCATTTGGCTTACAAGGGATGTGAATTATAACACTGGGAAAGTTATATTCATGTTCAGCACACTCGAATTACTTTTCCCTGATTCAAAGAAGTAAATTTCCATTTTTGTGAAAAAAATCTTATTTTGAGATGCAAAAATGCGCCGCCATGATTTCGCCAACACCACCAAAATCTTGTCAGCTCTTTGCCTATCTCGCAAGATCATTATACTCAAATTTCATGAAAATCAAACAAGTTGTTAAGAAGATATGATGTTACACATGTTTACCTGCATTCATGTCTATAGCGCCACTTAGGAACAAACAAATGCCACGAAAAACAAGCAGGTGAAATCTAAAGCCCTAGAGAGATTGTGCATAAAAGTTCAATGGAAAAAACTTTAATCATGATATGGAGGTTTTGACGTTAAGTCAGATAATTGAGATTTTTCATTTAAATAGTAATTTGGTTCGCACCGAAATAAAATTATCATGTAGGCAATCCTACATTTATGCTTGGCAACATAGAATAGAAGAATCTTTAAATATTTCTCCAAGCGAATGGCAAATTTTTATTTCACAAAAATCTGTCTATATTTAAGCCAGCTACACCACAACCTTTTCAGCACATTGCCTATCCTTCCAGACCATTGTAATAAAATTTCATAGAAATCAAATAAGTCGTTCAGACGAAATCGTCACAGAAAGGTTTACCTATGCTCTGACTACAATGCCACCTAGTGGTGAGCATCAGCTATCGAAACACAACCAGGCAAATTTCCCAGGCCTAAGAAGATAGCACACAAAGTCTGACCCGAAAATAGTTAACGGTTTCAGAGATATTCACGTTTAAAGTCGCGGCGGCGGCGGATCCGGCGGAGCCGTTTCTCATGAAAACATAAGAGCATCCACTTTGTGGAAATGCTCTAAAGATACAGTGCCGACCAGTTGTGTATTGCGTCTACTAGACAAGTTTTGTAAATCAACGTATCCGTGACGCATTCACCATATGTTAAAACGAAAACATAGTATGTACTTGGGCCCTGATTGATTGATGTATCTTAAAACTTTCAAACTTACCAGATGCTTTCTGTCCCATATTCTTTCAGTGGCCAATCCTCGAACAACGAATTCTCCTTAAACGTTAAACAAATATAAATTAGATGGCATCAGTCTGCAAGAGATAGGAAACAACTTTGCCTGTTCATAGTGTGTGCCAAAAACTTTAGCACCATGAATCGAAAAGACAAAACATAAAATGCATTACAATCAGCGATGTAGAATATAATATAAAGTAGTATGCCGATGACATTCAGTTTAACCTTCACGGGTCTGATCGGTCATTGGGATAATCACTTATTAAATAAACGGTTATTATAGTATCTCCTGTATAAATCATCTGAATTGAAACTGAATACAGGAAAATCCTAAAGATGTATGGAACAGGTCTCTGGGTGACCCAGGAATACGATTGTTTCAAGATTTAAAACACTACTGTGTTGTTGATTTCCGTCTTCTTGAGATAAATATTGCCTGTTAATTAGATAAGATATCTGGAAGATATAATTTTTGGAGAAAATTCGAGGATTTAACACAAGTGAGTAAATGAAAATTTTATAATTCTAGGCATTTATTATTATAAATTAAACATCCGTGTCCCATGCATACCCCTACCTCATCTAAGGAGTTGGGAACAAAAATTAGCTTTGGCTGTTCTTTGTCGCAATCGTATAATCTGCCCAAGTTAGTACTTTAACACCGGGAAATGGTTCGAAATTGAAAACGAAGTTCAAAAATCTTGTTGCACAACTACATAGATTATTAGGAGCTTACCGAATCAGCAGTTGAGAAGCCACATTACTACAATTGATTCGCTAGTATTTATTTCACACAAAACTGAAATATGCGAAAAGGCTGCATAGATGTGTGGGGATCTAATTTGTGGGATGATCAAGAAATTCTACACATAAAATACTGTGTTACATACCATAGGGTAACAGGTACCCATAAATATTTTCGCCGGAATTTTCAATAATAAAGGGTGTTTGAGTACTATGGTGTTTGTCTGAATTCTACACCATTTATTGGTGTTTGGCCAAACACAATTTTTGGGTGTTAATTAACACCATTGTCCTGGCTGTAAATACCACTACATCCTTGAACCTGTCCACCTATGCCGAGCACAGGGCTGACCAGATATCGAAATATATGCTTAAACAATCAGAAACATGGTGGTAGCTATCGCCATTGTTTTGACGGTGTTGTTTGGTGCAAATACTGATACATCCAACTGCACAAGAAATAATTATGGGAATTCTCTTCTCATATTCAGTAACGCTCCCACGCATACCACTTTACCAACTGTTATATGGTCAATATCGAAAAATGTGAATGATGAACCCGACAGCCGTCAGCGCCGTTGTTATGGGCGATATCCTAAACTTCTGTTACAGCAAATGCGAATGGCATAGCCCACACAATTAACGTGTGAACGCTAAACATTATCAATGCACAAATAAGACAATAGAAAAAAAGGAATGGTACTAACATTCAAGATTGGCACATTAAATCTCCTCCTTAGTTCAATGACTTTGACGTGATCAGGTAGGAGATGTCGTTATGGAATTTCTAAGGGTCCATGTGTACAAAAAATGTGAAGTTACTTGACCTGATTTGAATGAATATTATCACTAAAATCTACTCAAATCCCATGGCGATCATATTGAACATCGTATCAACAACTCCACCTAATATATAAACACGCCTGCGATATGTGCCAAATATTATGTAGGTATATTGATTACAACACATATAAGAGAAGTGGGAAGAGGTGCCGACATACTGACAGAGCCACATGACTTCACAGTATAGTCTTCCGGTTAACCTATTCTAAAGCACATACCAAGAAATAACGATTCGTCATATGTGTTGTATCTCAGGTATGCTTTTATTGTACCTGTTCATGTGGCAACTTGGATGACATGACCACACGGCCCCTACACCGGTATAAGCGGTATTAGATATAGATCTAGAGAGCTATGATGGAAATGCTCTGACAACTCGTATATTGGTAATTGGTGAGCTGTTTCGCTGTGACAACTCGTACACTGTTGAGCTGTATCGTCTTCAAATGAAAAGACGGCATTTAACGCAAAAGACTATTTACGAGATACCGTTTACCACATGTGTCAGTGTAAGATATGGTCTATATTTTGCTCCTGATAACGTGATAATAACCCCCCATACGAAGTGGAGGTCAAGTGAAAGACAAACATTAACTGTATCGAAATATATTTTTACTTCATTTATGTGATTTTTTCTAACCGGTTAAAATTGACTTGACGCTTTGTATGGTAATTCATAGGTGCCAATTCAATTTGAATCTTGCATTTAATGTACACTTTAATCTTGCGTCAAGCATTGGAAAGTGCATAAAATTTAAAATATTTGTATTGAGGCAGTGTGATGTCAACAGACCTAGATATGATCGCCACAGACCACCATAGAATCCCATGCTTTATCTGCAGTTTACTTTGTGTAATAACTCGTTAAATCAAAGTAGTTAAAGTACTGACGTCGGGTTTACTTGCATCAGAGGGAATTATTAGTCCCATATTTGTGATCATTTAAGGGAGGAAAGGTGCTGTTCGCTTAACATAGGGAATCGTCCTCAAGCTGTTCGGTTTGTAGGGCCAAACTTTCACTTTAATCGAAATGATATGGAATGGACCATTTTTTACAGCCTACATGCTGATTTATAAGACACGAAATAATGAAAGCCTGCAGAGGCACGACAACGGATTTATGGCGCACCGAAGGTGCATTGGTTTATTTTCGTATTTGTATGCACTTTTCGGTGCAGATTTCCTTTTGTTACAAAAATAGGACGCCTTTATAACCAAAAGCAATTCTAGCTATTTTGAACAACAATTAAAAAAAAACCCTGAAATGTTCAGTCTAAATATGATTTTAGTTAAAGATGTCATAATTTAGCAACAAGAGAAAATGTCGACTGTAAATGCACCGAAAAGTGCAAAATTAGCCAATACGGCAGGTTTGAACCAATAAATCTGGTTGTGTTTATCTCTGGGCCTTGATTATTGTTTATCTGATAATTCAGTATGTGGACTGTAAGAAATTGTCAATTTGGCGGTTCATGGATCGGTTGTCGTTGGACCGTGAAGAATGGCATAACCACAATATACCGGGTTTTTGTGCATACATCTCTATATACGATGTGTATCCACATTTGTTCTAGAGCATAAAACTTTTTTTTGTAAAATGTGATACGCATCTTATATGAGAGATGTATTCACATTGTATATACATTTATATAATTTCCATACTTATTTAATCTGTGAGAAAAGGAATCTACTAAAAATAAATCCAGACAAAAAAATCTTCAAACATTGCAATCATCGACAAGTTCAGAACGATCATTTTTCTAACAACTCTTGGCTATAAAACAAGATACTCTCATACTCACGGTGTTATTATAAATGCTAAATAATCACTGGTTCACAGACATGCTGAATATTTTTTTTTAAATTCATATGGATGTTTAAGAAAAACTATAAATCTAGAAAACAAGCCGATCTTGTTCGCAGTTTCAGTGAATTCGTATGTCATGTAAAAAGTGTGCTGATTGGTTGAATAACATGTGGGCGGAGCCAATATGTACTGTTCAGCCAATCAAATTCATGATTACTTGTACTCAAGTAAATTCACATTTAGGATGAAAGTCTATCGTGCGACAGGATCGAGATATCGTATCTCTTTCCCATCCATACCAGCTAAAGGAAAACACGCCAGATTTTTATTCTTTGTAACCATATTCAGCTATGTTATACGAACTGAACAGCGAAAACATAAGTTAATTCACTATTATCAAACCTATTGTATTTTTAACGCTTGTTACTCTCCCTTACATTCGGACATGAACTTGTCTTCAATTCAAACGACCATTATTAAATCTATTGTATTTTTAACGTTTGTGATTGTTACTCTCACTTACATTCGTGCATGAACTTGTCTTCAATTTGAACGGCCATGTATTACTTTATCACTAAGACTACGGTCTGTAAAGGTCTTATGCATGATTGTTATAAATATTCGTTACTTTGTTTGATACGAATAAAGCTTTGAAAATCCGTCCAGATACGCTGAAATCGGTTAACTGATATCAAACTATGCAGTTTAGTTCTTCATGACTTTTTCAATCTAGAAGTCTTTTATAGTTATATTTGACATACACAAAGGCAGTTCTAATAAATCATAACGAACTCAACTGCTTTGAATTTTAGCTAACTAGTTTCACCGTGTCTCCACGGTTTAAAATTACGGCTATTTATACATAAACACATGTAATATTGACTAAGATACTGTAGTCTAAGCGACAGTATATCTAACGTTAAGCAAGTTCATACATGAATAACAATCAGCGAATTTCAATGCATCATTGACAGTATATCCCGTAGTATTACAGACAACAAACGAGGCAAAAAAACTGAACAATCGAGAGGATTAAACAGCGGTAAACAGTGAGTTAAGATTACAAAATATCAAATTAACATAGAGACGATCAATTACAATTCTTCTCTCTGTTAAGCTCAGAACGGAAGTTTGTTTCTGTCACTTCACGTCTAGACCGCTCATCTATATATTTATGTTGTGTGTGTTTTCTGGTTGTGTGGTTGGGGAGGGGGGAATGGAGGAGGGTGGAGGGGTCCACTAACCATTGCTTCCGACTACTTCTGTGTTCTTGATCTTGCAAAATAGTATGTAAGTATGCTCCTATAGTTATTATGCTAGTCGTTTTTATTTATACATGTATTTTTCCTTGAAAAACCTAGGTAATAGCATTTATCCGCACCAGTAAAAACTATTGATACGATGCTTAGAGAAATTCTTTTAAATGCCCAAATGTACGTGCCGTGTAATATGTTGTACTGTTGTATTGTTGTATATGTTGTACTATTAATTGTTCTACGTTTGTTTTCATTCATGTACATTTCGTTTGTCAATTTCTCATGTACAAAACGTTTGAGTTAGTGGTGCCTGGTAATTCGTTATGTAATATACATGTAGATCACTGTTAAACCTACTCAGGATTGCGGTATCTTCCGCATGTCTTAGTTGAATTAAGCAAAGGAAGTAAGTTGGGTGAATGATTATTTATTGTATTCTCTTCGGGGCCCTTCCCTCGTCTTTATAATATAATCGGCGAAATATTAATCATAATTTAGTGATATTGATTACCCACAGTGTTTTATGAAACCTGGGAAAAAACTTGAACTATATACAATACTAGCACAGATGAGATATAACCGATATGTCATACTTTGAAATTAATAAACGTAGTAATTAACCCGGTCAATGACATAAAATAGTAGAGGTGTTTAATGAGTTCCTTGCTTGTGTAATGTTATGGTTGCAATAAGATGTAAATGGCCCGTGTATATTAATGGTTGTAATATGGGGTAAATGGCCTATGTACTTTAATGGTTGTAATATGAGGTTAATGGCCTGTGTAATGTAATGGATGTAATATGAGATAAAGGGCTTGTGTAATGCAATAGCTGTGATATGAGGTTAATGGCTTGTGTAATGTAATGGCTGTAATATGAGGTAAATGGCCTGTGTATTGTAATGGCTGTAATATGAGGTAAATGGCCTGTGTAATGTAATGGTTGTAATATGGGGTAAAGGGCTTGTGTAATGTAATGGTTGTAATATGAGGTAAATGGCTTTTGTATTGTAATGGTTGTAATATGAGGTGAATGGCCTGTGTAGTGTAATGGTTGTAATATGAGGTAAATGGCCTGTGTAATGTAATGGATGTAATATGAGGTGAATGGCTTGTGTAAAGTAATGGTTGTAATATGAGGTAAATGGCCTGTGTAGTGTAATGGTTGTAATATGAGGTGAATGGACTGTGTAATGTAATGACTGTAATATGAGGTGAATGGCTTGTGTAATGTAATGGTTGTAATATGAGGTAAATGGCCTGTGTAGTGTAATGGGTGTAATATGAGGTAAAGGGCCTGTGTAATGTAATGGTTGTAATATGAGGTAAATGGCCTGTGTAGTGTAATGGCTGTAATATGAGGTAAAGGGCTTGTGTAATGTAATGGTTTTAATATGAGGTGACTGGCCTGTGTAATATAATAGTTGCAATATGAGGATAATGGCCTGTGTAATGTAATGGTTGTAATATGAGGTGAAAGGACTGTGTAATGTAATGGTTGTAATATGAGGTGAATGGCCTGTGTAATGTAATGGTTGTAATATGAAGTTAATGGCTTGTGTAATGTAATGGTTGTAATATGAGGTGAATGGCTTGTGTAATCTAATGGCTGTAATATGAGGTGAATGGCCTGTGTAATGTAATGACTGTAATATGAGGTGAATGGCTTGTGTAATGTAATGGTTGTAATATGAGGTAAGTGGCCTGTGTAGTGTGATGGCTGTAATATGAGGTAAATGGCCTGTGTAGTGTAATGGCTGTAATATGAGGTAAAGGGCTTGTGTAATGTAATGGTTGTAATATGAGGTGACTGGCCTGTGTAATATACTGGTTGTAATATCAGGATAACGGCCTGTTTAATGTAATGGTTGTAAAATGAGGTGAACGGACAGTGTAATGTAATGGTTGTAATATGAGCTGAATGGCCTGTGTAATGTAATGGTTGTAATATGAGGTTAATGGCTTGTGTAATGTAATGGTTGTAATATGAGGTGAATGGCTTGTGTAATCTAATGGCTGTAATGTGAGGTGAATGGGCTTTGTAATGTAATGGCTGTAATATGAGGATAATGGCCTGTGTAATGTAATGGTTGTAATATGAGGTGAATGGCTTGTGTAATGTAATGTCTGTAATATGAGATAAATGGCCTGTGTAATGTAATGACTGTAATATGAGGTGAATGGCCTGTGTAATGTAATGGTTGTAATATGAGGATAATGGCCTGTGTAATGTAATGGTTGTAATATGAGGTGAATGGCTTGTGTAATGTAATATCTGTAATATGGGATAAATGGCCAGTGTAGTGTAATGACTGTAATATGAGGTGAATGGCCTGTGTAGTGTAATGGCTGTAATATGAGGTGAATGGCCTGTGTAATGTAATGGCTGTAATATGAGGATAATGGCCTGTGTAATGTAATGGTTGTAATATGAGGTGAATGGCTTGGGTAATGTAATGTCTGTAATATGAGATAAATGGCCTGTGTAATGTAATGACTGTAATATGAGGTGAATGGCCTGTGTAATGTAATGGTTGTAATATGTGGTGAATAGCCTGTGCAATGTAATGGCTGCAATGTGGGGTAAATGGCCTGTGTAATGTAATGGCTGTAATATGAGGTAAATGGACTGTGCAATGTAATGGCTGTAATATGAGGTGATTGGCCTGTGTAATGTAGTGGTTGTAATATGAGGTTAATGGCTTGTGTAATGTAATGGTTGTAATATGAGGTGAAAGGGCTGTGTAATGTAATGGCTGTAATATGAGGTGAATGGCCTGTATAATGTAATGGTTGCAATGTGAATTAAATGGCCTGTGTAATGTAATGGTTGTAATATGAGGTAAATGGACTGTGTAGTGTAATGGCTGTAATATGAGGTGATTGGCCTGTGTAATGTAATGACTGTAATATGAGGTGAATGGCCTGTGTAATGTAATGGTTGGTATATGAGGTAAATGGACTGTGTAATGTAATGGCTGTAATATGAGGTAAATGTCCTGTGTAATGTAATGGCTGCAATATGCGGTAAATGGCCTGTGACTGTGTAATGTAATGTCTGTAATATGAGGCAAATGGCCTGTGTAATGTAATGACTGTAATATGAGGTGAATGGCCTGTGTAATGTAATGTTTGTAATATGAGATTAATGGCTTGTGTAATGTAATGGTTGTAATATGAGGATAATGGCCGTATAATGTAATAGCTGTAATATGAGGTGAACGGCCAGTGTAATGTAATGGCTGTAATATGAGGTAAATGGCCTGTATAATGTAATAGCTGTAATATGAGGTGAATGGCTTGTGTAATGTAATGGTTGTAATATGAGGTGAAAGGACTGTGTAATGTAATGGCTGTAATACGAGGTGAATGGCCTGTGTAATGTAATGGTTGTAATATGAGGTAAATGGCCTGTATAATGTAATGGCCGTAATATGAGGTGAATGTCCTGTGTAGTGTAATGGCTGTAATGTGAGGTAAATGGCCTGTGTAGTGTAATGACTGTAATATGAGGATAATGGCCTGTGTAATGTAATGGCTGTAATATGAGGTGATTGGCCTGTGTAATGTAGTGGTTGTAATATGAGGTAAATGGACTGTGTAATGTAATGGTTGTAATATGAGGTAAATGGACTGGGTAATGTAATGGCTGTAATATGAGGTGAATGGTCTGTGTAATGTAATGGCTGCAATGTGAGTTAAATGGCCTGTGTAATGTAATGGTTGTAATATGAGGTAAATGGACTGTGTAGTGTAATGGCTGTAATATGAGGTGATTGGCCTGTGTAATGTAATGACTGTAATATGAGGTGAATGGCCTGTGTAATGTAATGGTTGGTATATGAGGTAAATGGACTGTGTAATGTAATGGCTGTAATATGAGGTAAATGTCCTGTGTAATGTAATGGCTGCAATCTGCGGTAAATGGCCTGTGACTGTGTAATGTAATGTCTGTAATATGAGGTAAATGGCCTGTGTAATGTAATGACTGTAATATGAGGTGAATGGCCTGTGTAATGTAATGGTTGTAATATGAGCTTAATGGCTTGTGTAATGTAATGGTTGTAATATGAGGATAATGGCCGTATAATGTAATAGCTGTAATATGAGGTGAACAGCCTGTGTAATGTAATGGCTGTAATATGAGGTAAATGGCCTGTATAATGTAATAGCTGTAATATGAGGTGAATGGCTCGTGTAATGTAATGGTTGTAATATGACGTGAAAGGACTGTGTAATGTAATGGCTGTAATACGAGGTGAATGGCCTGTGTAATGTAATGGTTGTAATATGAGGTAAATGGCTTGTATAATGTAATGGTTGTAATATGAGGTTAATGGCTTGTGTAATGTAATGGTTGTAATATGAGGTGAAAGGGCTGTGTAATGTAATGGCTGTAATATGAGGTGAATGGCCTGTGTAATGTAATGGTTGTAATATGAGGTAAATGGCCTGTATAATGTAATGGTTGTAATATGAGGTTAATGGCTTGTGTAATGTAATGGTTGTAATATGAGGATAATGGCCGTATAATGTAATAGCTGTAATATGAGGTGAACGGCCTGTGTAATGTAATGGCTGTAATATGAGGTAAATGGCCTGTATAATGTAATAGCTGTAATATGAGGTGAATGGCTCAGTAAAGTAATGGCTGTAATGAGGAAAGGACTGTGTAACGTAACGGTTGTAATATGAGTGAATGGTCTGTGTAATAGCTGTAATTACGAGGTGAACGGTCCGTGAACGTAATGGCTTGCACATCAGGTTGTCAGTCTCTGTAATGTAATGACTGTAATATGAGGTGAATGGCCTGTGTAGTGTAATGGTTGTAATATGAGGTTAATGGTCTGTGTAATGTAATGGTTGTCATATGAGGATAATAGCCTGTGTAATGTAATGACTGTAATATGAGGTGAATGGCCTGTGTAATGTAATGGATGAGGATAATGGCCTGTGTAATGTAATAGCTGTAATATGAGGTGAATGGCCTGTGTAATGTAATGACTGTAATATCAGGTGAATGGCCTGTGTAATGTAATGGGTGTAATATGAGGTTAATGGCCTGTGTAATGTAATGGTTGTAATATGAGGATAATGGCCTGTGTAATGTAATGGTTGTAATATGAGGTGAATGGCTTGTGTAATGTAGTGACTGTAATATAGGATAAATGGCCTGTGTAATGTAATGGTTGTAATATGACGATAATGGCTTGTGTAATGTAATGGTTGTAAAATGAGGTGAATGGCCTGTGTAATGTAATGGGTGTAATATGAGATAAATGGCCTGTGTAATGTAATGACTGTAATATGAGGTGAACGGTCTGTGTAATGTAATGGTTGTAATATGAGGTAAATGGACTGTGTAATGTAATGGCTGTAATATGAGGTGAATGGCCAGCGTAATGTAATGGCTGTAATATGAGGTAAATGGCCTGTGTAATGTAATGGTTGTAATATGAGGTAAATGTCTGTGTAATGTAATGGTTGTAATATGAGGTAAAGGGCTTGTGTAATGTAATGGTTGTAGTATGAGGCAAATGCCTGTGTAATGTAATGGTTGTAATACGAGGTGAATGGCCTGTGTAATGTAATGGTTGTAATATTAGGTAAATGGCTGTGTAATGTAATGGTTGTACTATGAGGTAAATGTCTGTGTAATGTAATGGTTGTAATATGAGGTAAATGCCTCTGTATTGTAATGACTGTAATATGTTGTAAATGCCCTGTGTAATGTATTGGATGTTATATGAGGTAAATGCCTGTGTAATGTAATGGTTGTAATATGAGGTAAAGGGCTTGTGTAATGAAATGGTTGTAATTTGAGTTAAATGGCCAGTGTAATGTAATGGTTGTAATATGAGGTGAATGGCCTGTGTGATGTAATGGTTGTAATATGAGGTAAATGGCTTGTGTAATGTAATGGTTGTAATATGAGGTAAATGGCCTGTGTAATGTAATGGATGTAATATGAGGTGAATGGCCTGTGTAATTTAATGGCTGTAATATGAGGTGAATGGCCTGTGTAATGTAATGGCCGTAATATGAGGTGAATGGCCTGTGTAGTGTAATGGCTGTAATATGAGGATAATGGCCTGTGTAATGTAATGGTTGTAATATGAGGTAAATGGCCTGTGTAATGTAATGGCTGTAATGTGAGGTAAATGGCCTGTGTAATGTAATGGTTGTAATATGAGGTGAATGGCTTCTGTAATGTAATGGCTGTAATATGAGGTGAATGGCCTGTGTAGTGTAATGACCGTAATATGAGCTATATGGCCTGTGTAATGTAATGGCTGTAATATGAGGTAAATGGACTGTGTAATGTAATGGCTGTAATATGTGGTGAATGGCCTGTGCAATGTAATGGCTGCGATGTGAGGTAAATGGCCTGTGTAATGTAAGGGTTGTAATATGAGGTAAATGGACTGTGCAATGTAATGACTGTAATATGCGATGATTGGCTTGTGTAATGTAGTGGTTGTAATATGAGGTAAATGGACTGTGTAATGTAATGGCTGTAATATGAGGTAAATGGACTGTGTAGTGTAATGACCGTAATATGAGGTATATGGCCTGTGTAATGTAATGGCTGTAATATGAGGTAAATGGACTGTGTAATGTAATGGCTGTAATATGAGGTGAATGGCTTGTGTAAAATATGAGGTAAATGGCCTGTATAATGTAATGGCTGTAATATGAGGTGAATGGCTTGTGTAAAGTAATGGTTGTAATATGAGGTGAAAGGACTGTGTAATGTAATGGTTGTAATATGAGGTGAATGGCCTGTGTAATGTAATAGCTGTAATATGAGGTGAATGGCCTGTGTAATGTAATGGTTGTAATATGAGGTTAATGGCCTGTGTAATGTAATGGTTGTAATATGAGGATAATGGCCTGTGTAATGTAATAGTTGTAATATGAGGTGAATGGCTTGTGTAATGTAATGACTGTAATATGAGGTGAATGGCCTGTGTAATGTATTGGATGAGGATAATGGCCTGTGTAATGTAATAGCTGTAATATGAGGTGAATGGCCTGTGTAATGCAATGACTGTAATATCAGGTGAATGGCCTGTGTAATGTAATGGGTGTAATATGAGGTTAATGGCCAGTGTAATGTAATGGTTGTAATATGAGGATAATTGCCTGTGTAATGTAATGGTTGTAATATGAGGTGAATGGCTTGTATAATGTAGTGACTGTAATATAAGATAAATGGCCTGTGTAATGAAATGGTTGTAGTATGACGATAATGGCTTGTGTAATGTAATGGTTGTAAAATGAGGTGAATGGCCTGTGTAATGTAATGGCTGTAATATGAGATAAATGGCCTGTGTAATGTAATGACTGTAATATGAGGTGAACTGTCTGTGTAATGTAATGGTTGTAATATGAGGTAAATGGACTGTGTAATGTAATGGTTGTAATATGAGGTGAATGGCCAGTGTAATGTAATGGCTGTAATATGAGGTAAATGGCCTGTGTAATGTAATGGTTGTAATAATAAAGATGCATCTACCAATGTAATGTAATGGTCGTAATATGAGGTAAAGGGCTTGTGTAATGTAAGGTTGTAATATGAGGTAAATGGAATGTGTAATGTAATGGTTGTAATATGAGGTAAATGCCTGTGTAATGTAATGGTTGTAATATGAGGTGAATGGCCTGTGTAATGTAATGGTTGTAATATGAGGTAAATGCCTGTGTAATGTAATGGTTGTACTATGAGGTAAATGTCTGTGTAATGTAATGGTTATAATATGAGGTAAATGCCTCTGTAATGTAATGACTGTAATATGTTGTAAATGGCCTGTGTAATGTATTGGTTGTAATATGAGGTAAATGCCAGTGTAATGTAATGGTTGTAATATGATGCGAATGGAGTGTGTGATGTAATGGTTGTAATATGAGGTAGATGGCTTGTGTAATGTAATGGTTGTAATATGAGGTAAATGGCCTGTGTAATGTAATGACTGTAATATGAGGTGAATGGCGTGTGTAATGTAATGGCTGTAATATGAGGTGAATGGCCTGTGTAATGTAATGGCCGTAATATGAGGTGAATGGCCTGTGTAGTGTAATGGTTGTAATATGAGGATAATGGCCTGTGTAATGTAATGGTTGTAATATGAGGTAAATGGTCTGTATAATTTAATGGCTGTAATATGAGGTAAATGGCCTGTGTAGTGTAATGACTGTAATATGAGGATAATGGCCTGTGTAATGTAATGGTTGTAATATGAGGTGAATAGCTTGTGTAATGTAATGGTTGTAATATGAGGTGAATGGCTTGTGTAATGTAATGGTTGTAATATGAAGTGAATGGCTTCTGTAATGTAATGGTTGTAATATGAGGTGAATGGCCTGTGTAGTGTAATGACCGTAATATGGGGTATGTGGCCTGTGTAATGTAATGGCTGTAATATGAGGTAAATGGACTGTGTAATGTAATGGCTGTTATATGTGGAGAATGGCCTGGGCAATGTAATGGCTGCAATGTGAGGTAAATGGCCTGTGTAATGTAATGGTTGTAATATGAGGTAAATGGACTGTGCAATGTAATGGCTGTAATATGAGGTGATTGGCTTGTGTAATGTAGTGGTTGTAATATGAGGTAAATGGACTGTGTAATGTAATGGTTGTAATATGAGGTAAATGGACTGTGTAATGTAATGGCTGTAATGTGAGGTGAATGGTCTGTGTAATGTAATGGCTGTAATATGAGGTGATTGGCTTGTGTAATGTAGTGGTTGTAATATGAGGTGAATGGCCTGTGTAGTGTAATGGTTGCAGTATGAGGATAATGGCCTGTGTAATGTAATGGTTGTAATAGGAGGTAAATAGCCTGTGTAATGTAAAGGCTGTAATATGAGGTAAATGCCCTGTGTAGTGTAATGACTGTAATATGAGGATAATGGCCTGTGTAATGTAATGGTTGTAATATGAGGTGAATAGCTTGTGTAATGTAATGGTCGTAATATGAGGTGAATGGCTTGTGTAATGTAATGGTTGTAATATGAGGTGAATGGCTTCTGTAATGTAATGGTTGTAATATGAGGTGAATGCCCTGTGTAGTGTAATGACGGTAATATGAGGTATATGGCCTGTGTAATGTAATGGCTGTAATATGAGGTAAATGGACTGTGTAATGTAATGGCTGTAATATGTGGTGAATGGCCTGTGCAATGTAATGGCTGCAATGTGAGGTAAATGGCCTGTGTAATGTAATGGTTGTAATATGAGGTAAATGGACTGTGCAATGTATGGCTGTAATATGAGGTGATTGGCCTGTGTAATGTAGTGGTTGTAATATGAGGTAAATGGACTGTGTAATGTAATGGTTGTAATATGAGGTAAATGGACTGGGTAATGTAATGGCTGTAATATGAGGTGAATGGTCTGTGTAATGTAATGGCTGCAATGTGAGTTAAATGGCCTGTGTAATGTAATGGTTGTAATATGAGGTAAATGGACTGTGTAGTGTAATGGCTGTAATATGAGGTGATTGGCCTGTGTAATGTAATGACTGTAATATGAGGTGAATGGCCTGTGTAATGTAATGGTTGGTGTATGAGGTAAATGGACTGTGTAATGTAATGGCTGTAATATGAGGTAAATGTCCTGTGTAATGTTTTGGCTGCAATCTGCGGTAAATGGCCTGTGACTGTGTAATGTAATGTCTGTAATATGAGGTAAATGGCCTGTGTAATGTAATGACTGTAATATGAGGTGAATGGCCTGTGTAATGTAATGGTTGTAATATGAGGTTAATGGCTTGTGTAATGTAATGGTTGTAATATGAGGATAATGGCCGTATAATGTAATAGCTGTAATATGAGGTGAACGGCCTGTGTAAGGGAGCGTGTCAAAAGTTTTGACGCGAACGCGTTCATTTTTGAACAGGAGGTCGTTCATTTCCGCATGTGTCAGGCCGTTCATTTTACACAGCAGCGTCAGAAAATGAACAGTCGAACGTTCATTTTTGAACGTTCATTATTTTTAATGCACTCTGACGTTCATTTTCGCACGTTCGTTTTCGCATGTTCATTTTCTCACGTGCGCAAACGGCTGGCGTTTGACGCGAGCAGAAATGAACAACATACAGAAAGCTGCCATCTCGATACTAAAAAACGCGCCGGATCAAATCTACTTTCTCATCGCGCGTCATTCCTGTGTTATAGATTTTATTGTAATTTGCCATGTCTTTTGCTGCGTGTGTGTATATATGCAATGCATTCCGTAATCATGTGGAGTGGTATTACTGATGTCGGTGATTTTCTTCAATAAAAAACGGGTAAAACTAAAAGTAAAACGTTTTTCTTTTTCTTGTCCCGTCTCCGCTTCAGCGGTTTGTCACCACCTATATATGAGTGTTCGCTTATATAATACTTGACAAGATAAATTAATGACTTCTTTCTTGTTTATTTTCCCCAGTGTTTTACTTGTTTGATGTGGATTTTTACATTTCGTCAATCTCTTCTTCATCCACCAAAAAATGAGATTCTCGGTCGGGCGATCAAAAGTCATGGCCTACGGCGCTTGCGTCCCGTGGATAGATTTTTTCGTCATGGACATGTTACTGTAAATGACTCTTCTTTATCAACTTACAAACGTATTCCAGCGATCTGTAATGCCTGGAAATGGTCTAATTTTAATAAAGTATGCATTGAAAATGAAGTTCGTGCGCTGGAAATGGGCCCAATAGAGAATACTTTGTATGCGGGAAAGAAGGAAGGGTTTAGGCTCCGCAAAGGATATTTCAATACATTGGTCTATGAAAAATATCCATCTTCTTTAAAGAAATGTTTTGATGTGTTGGTGTTTGAACTGCGTCCTTTTGTTTTATTTACAAATGAAGGGGCCCTCACAGGTTGCATAATGACGGGCGCCACATGCGTGATGAAGTCTCCACGTGAATCAGTCGGTCCATATATCTTTTTTAAAGAAATGGCTTGATATGTTGGCAATCAGAACTGTTTCATTCAAGGTTTATTTTTTTTATCATGGAATTAAAACTTTGAACTCCATGGTATTATTGACAAATAGGAGACCTCACATGGCGGCCTACCTTGAGATATGACGGGAGCTGCATGGCGTCTCTGCGTGATTCAGTCGGGCCATGTCTTTTTATAATGATCAAACATGTAGTTTTTAGGCCTGTATACTTTCCCTGATTTATTGATTTCTTATTGAAGATAATATTACTGAAGACAAAAAATTCCCAATGTCATAAGGATAAATCGTTATATAAGTGAATGACTTTCGTATATTTATATGTCTATATTATACTTGTGTCACTATGTATTTCCTCTACGATTACTTGGAGACGCACTAATAAGTTCGGCTTATTGCGCTCCTGTCGTCAAATAAACTATTTAAACCAAGTGAATGGCGATATTATGGTTACTCTGGAAATAGGGAGCTGATCAAGTTCTCTTTTCTCCCCCAGCGCGGATGCAATTGGCATATTTCCAAGCAAAAAGGAAACACGTTTTTTTTTTTTCTTGTTCTTGATTACTATTGCGATTAATGTTCTCCATTATATATCTCTGACAAAGTTCATTCATGTGTGGACAAAGATGGAAAACTAGGCTCCAGGATTCTGACAATGTTAGTATGGAGATGTATAAATTCCAATTAAACAAGTGTGAACTATAATAAATTTATAATTTCAGTTCAGGAAATGAGCTGCGGCAAATATACTTTATATTTATAAAACCAAGACAGGTGTTAAAAATTCGATGAATGCATATTAATAATTTCAAAACATGACTAATTTCCTACCCGCAGCTAAAGACATCTCAATTCTGGTGCATGATTTGTTGGGGGCTATGTATTCAACAACTATTGAATTAGTCCTGTTGTGAGAAGCATGGCTTTCGAACTGCATGGGGACTCCTTGCATTTCATGATCGTGGTCCTTGGGAGAAGAAAAGAACATTATTGGACTTAGTGATCATCCACAGGGATGAACATACATGTAATGCTCTAATCAAAATAAAAGGTGTCATAGGACGCGCGAGATGCTCTTTTATTACAGCGCTTGTAAACATCTTAAATGAACTAAGAAATGTGACGAGAAATTAAACATTGAGTTGATGGGCCTCGAAATCCTTATGGGAAAAACTACAATTTCAATAAAAAAATACCAATGTGCTCGTGTCCACTTTTGAAATAAGCCCATTGGGCGCGTGTCCATGAGAGTCCCTGTCCTATTGGGCTCCTGTCTGCACCCTTATAGTTAATATCCTTTATGGTAAGTATCATCTGGTGGGAGAGGAATCAAAGAACCTGTGGATTGGACGCAGAACGCACGATGGAGAAAATAGTTAATATGAGAACCGAAGAATATCGTGTTTCTTGTGAACATGCAGTCCTATGAGTATGTCTGTGTTGGGGTATTAACTTTCAATAACATCGTTCACTCCAGCAAACAGCGTGATAAAGGGCATGGAAGTCTGTGTATATATAAATAACACATTATCATGTGGATACTAAACGGGAGTGTATGGTTTGTGTGTGTGGTAAGGTGAACGAGAACCGTTTAATAATACATGTAGCTGGAAAATACTTTTACCAGGTTTACAACTATCTTCCAGGCTTGTCGATACGCTGTCAGATACAAATAATGCTCCGTATAATTATATATTGTGCAATAAATTCCTGTACTCTGTGATTCACATGACACCAAACTGTAAAATTGGATTCATGAAAAAATTTACTTTCATTCTGAAATACTTCAGATGAGAGATAATCGGTACTCGATCACTGGATATGTATTAAACTTATAACACAATCACGAGGACAAAACGTTAGAACTCTTGGGGGTAATTTTCTCTTAAAGTAATTTTGAATTTAATAGCGAAAAATGTATTTCAGATTTCATATCGATCATGTGATATATTTTATGGTGAAATATAAGTGAATCGTTTATTGAGCTTTATTGATCTATCAAAATACGATAATAAAATCAACGGTATATGTACATCTGTTCAAGGGGCTTTCCGTGATGGATCATTTTTGACACCAAATAATAAATATAACGAACAGCATTTAAAACACCGTAAGATGTGTAATAAATTAAATTGAAACAATATTATGTCGAGTTTCAATTGTTGACAGTGTCAGTTACGGCCTACCAGGAAAATCCCGGGTGGTCATTTGGTGTGCATAAAAAGCCATCTGGACCTGGAGACTATCACTATTTTCTCATACGAAAAAAATTAGTAGCGGTGAAGAAATCTGATGCAATGAAGTACACACCTTACAACTCAATATACCCGGAAACGGCAACGACTTTGAGCTCTGCCCCTTTCTGGGCCTCATGTGCAGACGGCCCAAGGGCGTCACACACTATCAATACAGATCAGGTCGGACAGTACAACAGGGGACAGCTAGTGGTTTAGCAAACACGGTTAACATTCGGGATCAACATCCGCCGAATGCCGTCTATCAAATTTGTTATATAAATGTCATACAAATACGTAATATAATAATGTGTGGTTTGATATCACAACAAAGTCCTTATTTGTCTATCAAATTAATTCAAATTACGAACATTTTAAGGAGCTTAATTCACCAACTTGTTCACCAGATTATTGTATCATTCTTTACGACATTTGGTCACATCGGACTTTTAATAAAACCAAATCAGTATGGTGATATTTCTCTGTCGAAGTTTAATATTATATAGTTCATCTCGTTTTCTTCCAAAAAAATAATACACGCGAGTTAGTTCCTATATGTCGCTCGTTCTATAATTCCCGGTAATTCATTCCCCAGAATATGCACGAAAGATCCACTTTTATTATATTAAATACATTTATTGAATTTGCTGTAGATAAACGTCAAATCTTTGCCATAGTTGCTTTGAAAGAACGAAAGTACTTCTTCAGAGGAAGTGGGTTATATACCTACGAAAGCTAGTGCAAAATAAATACAGTTAAGTCTCAAAGGTGCTGCCTTTCCGAGTGTTCTGGTGTTTTTTTTGTTTTTTTTTCGTTCTAATAAGAGTCGACACGATAGCCGTAATGTGAACCCTTCAGCGAATTCTGACCGCTATCATACATACTAATTTGAACGTTCAAAAAAGAATGTTCTTTTTCTGACGTTCATTTTTCTGACGGGGTAGTGTTCATTTTGTGACTGTCGAACGTTCGTTTGCTGGAAGAAAAAGAACGAGTACCTGTTCATTTTCTGACGCATTCTTTTAGTTTGAACGTCAAAACTTTTGACACGCTCCCTAATGTAATGGCTGTAATATGAGGTAAATGGCCTGTATAATGTAATAGCTGTAATATGAGGTGAATGGCTTGTGTAATGTAATGGTTGTAATATGACGTGAAAGGACTGTGTAATGTAATGGCTGTAATACGAGGTGAATGGCCTGTGTAATGTAATGGTTGTAATATGAGGTAAATGGCTTGTATAATGTAATGGTTGTAATATGAGGTTAATGGCTTGTGTAATGTAATGGTTGTAATATGAGGTGAAAGGGCTGTGTAATGTAATGGCTGTAATATGAGGTGAATGGCCGGTGTAATGTAATGGTTGTAATATGAGGTAAATGGCCTGTATAATGTAATGGTTGTAATATGAGGTTAATGGCTTGTGTAATGTAATGGTTGTAATATGAGGATAATGGCCGTATAATGTAATAGCTGTAATATGAGGTGAACGGCCTGTGTAATGTAATGGCTGTAATATGAGGTAAATGGCCTGTATAATGTAATGGCTGTAATATGAGGTGAATGGCTTGTGTAAAGTAATGGTTGTAATATGAGGTGAAAGGACTGTGTAATGTAATGGTTGTAATATGAGGTGAATGGCCTGTGTAATGTAATAGCTGTAATATGAGGTGAATGGCCTGTGTAATGTAATGGTTGTAATATCAGGTTAATGGCCTGTGTAATGTAATGACTGTAATATGAGGTGAATGGCCTGTGTAATGTAATGGTTGTAATATGAGGTGAATGGCCTGTGTAATGTAATGGTTGTAATATGAGGTGAATGGCCTGTGTAATGTAATGGATGAGGATAATGGCCTGTGTAATGTAATAGCTGTAATATGAGGTGAATGGCCTGTGTAATGTAATGACTGTACTATCAGGTGAATGGCCTGTGTAATGTAATGGGTGTAATATGAGGTTAATGGCCTGTGTAATGTAATGGTTGTAATATGAGGATAATGGCCTGTGTAATGTAATGGTTGTAATATGAGGTGAATGGCTTGTGTAATGTAGTGACTGTAATATAAGATAAATGGCCTGTGTAATGTAATGGTTGAAATATGACGATAATGGCTTGTGTAATGTAATGGTTGTAAAATGAGGTGAATGGCCTGTGTAATATAATGGGTGTAATATGAGATAAATGGCCTGTGTAATGTAATGACTGTAATATGAGGTGAACGGTCTGTGTAATGTAATGGTTGTAATATGAGGTAAATGGACTGTGTAATGTAATGGCTGTAATATGAGGTGAATGGCCAGCGTAATGTAATGGCTGTAATATGAGGTAAATGGCCTGTGTAATGTAATGGTTGTAATATGAGGTAAATGTCTGTGTAATGTAATGGTTGTAATATGAGGTAAAGGGCTTGTGTAATGTAATGGTTGTAGTATGAGGCAAATGCCTGTGTAATGTAATGGTTGTAATACGAGGTGAATGGCCTGTGTAATGTAATGGTTGTAATATTAGGTAAATGGCTGTGTAATGTAATGGTTGTACTATGAGGTAAATGTCTGTGTAATGTAATGGTTGTAATATGAGGTAAATGCCTCTGTATTGTAATGACTGTAATATGTTGTAAATGCCCTGTGTAATGTATTGGATGTTATATGAGGTAAATGCCTGTGTAATGTAATGGTTGTAATATGAGGTAAAGGGCTTGTGTAATGAAATGGTTGTAATTTGAGTTAAATGGCCAGTGTAATGTAATGGTTGTAATATGAGGTGAATGGCCTGTGTGATGTAATGGTTGTAATATGAGGTAAATGGCTTGTGTAATGTAATGGTTGTAATATGAGGTAAATGGCCTGTGTAATGTAATGGATGTAATATGAGGTGAATGGCCTGTGTAATTTAATGGCTGTAATATGAGGTGAATGGCCTGTGTAATGTAATGGCCGTAATATGAGGTGAATGGCCTGTGTAGTGTAATGGCTGTAATATGAGGATAATGGCCTGTGTAATGTAATGGTTGTAATATGAGGTAAATGGCCTGTGTAATGTAATGGCTGTAATGTGAGGTAAATGGCCTGTGTAATGTAATGGTTGTAATATGAGGTGAATGGCTTCTGTAATGTAATGGCTGTAATATGAGGTGAATGGCCTGTGTAGTGTAATGACCGTAATATGAGCTATATGGCCTGTGTAATGTAATGGCTGTAATATGAGGTAAATGGACTGTGTAATGTAATGGCTGTAATATGTGGTGAATGGCCTGTGCAATGTAATGGCTGCAACGTGAGGTAAATGGCCTGTGTAATGTAAGGGTTGTAATATGAGGTAAATGGACTGTGCAATGTAATGGCTGTAATATGCGATGATTGGCTTGTGTAATGTAAGGGTTGTAATATGAGGTAAATGGTCTGTGCAATGTAATGGCTGTAATGTGAGGTAAATGGCCTGTGTAATGTAAGGGTTGTAATATGAGGTAAATGGACTGTGTAATGTAATGGCTGTAATATGAGGTAAATGGACTGTGTAGTGTAATGACCGTAATATGAGGTATATGGCCTGTGTAATGTAATGGCTGTAATATGAGGTAAATGGACTGTGTAATGTAATGGCTGTAATATGAGGTGAATGGCTTGTGTAAAGTAATGGTTGTAATATGAGGTGAAAGGACTGTGTAATGTAATGGTTGTAATATGAGGTGAATGGCCTGTGTAATGTAATAGCTGTAATATGAGGTGAATGGCCTGTGTAATGTAATGGTTGTAATATGAGGTTAATGGCCTGTGTAATGTAATGGTTGTAATATGAGGATAATGGCCTGTGTAATGTAATAGTTGTAATATGAGGTGAATGGCTTGTGTAATGTAATGACTGTAATATGAGGTGAATGGCCTGTGTAATGTATTGGATGAGGATAATGGCCTGTGTAATGTAATAGCTGTAATATGAGGTGAATGGCCTGTGTAATGCAATGACTGTAATATCAGGTGAATGGCCTGTGTAATGTAATGGGTGTAATATGAGGTTAATGGCCAGTGTAATGTAATGGTTGTAATATGAGGATAATTGCCTGTGTAATGTAATGGTTGTAATATGAGGTGAATGGCTTGTATAATGTAGTGACTGTAATATAAGATAAATGGCCTGTGTAATGAAATGGTTGTAGTATGACGATAATGGCTTGTGTAATGTAATGGTTGTAAAATGAGGTGAATGGCCTGTGTAATGTAATGGCTGTAATATGAGATAAATGGCCTGTGTAATGTAATGACTGTAATATGAGGTGAACTGTCTGTGTAATGTAATGGTTGTAATATGAGGTAAATGGACTGTGTAATGTAATGGTTGTAATATGAGGTGAATGGCCAGTGTAATGTAATGGCTGTAATATGAGGTAAATGGCCTGTGTAATGTAATGGTTGTAATATGAGGTAAATACCTGTGTAATGTAATGGTTGTAATATGAGGTAAAGGGCTTGTGTAATGTAAGGTTGTAATATGAGGTAAATGGAATGTGTAATGTAATGGTTGTAATATGAGGTAAATGCCTGTGTAATGTAATGGTTGTAATATGAGTGTGAATTTATCTGTGTAATGTAATGGCTGTAAATATGAGGTAAAATGCCTGTGTAATGTAATGGTTGTACTATGAGGTAAATGTCTGTGTAATGTAATGGTTGTAATATGAGGTAAATGCCTCTGTAATGTAATGACTGTAATATGTTGTAAATGGCCTGTGTAATGTATTGGTTGTAATATGAGGTAAATGCCTGTGTAATGTAATGGTTGTAATATGAGGTAAAGGGCTTGTGTAATGAAATGGTTGTGATTTGAGTTAAATGGCCAGTGTAATGTAATGGTTGTAATATGATGCGAATGGAGTGTGTGATGTAATGGTTGTAATATGAGGTAGATGGCTTGTGTAATGTAATGGTTGTAATATGAGGTAAATGGCCTGTGTAATGTAATGACTGTAATATGAGGTAAATGGCATGTGTAATGTAATGGCTGTAATATGAGGTGAATGGCCTGTGTAATGTAATGGCCGTAATATGAGGTGAATGGCCTGTATAGTGTAATGGTTGTAATATGAGGATAATGGCCAGTGTAATGTAATGGTTGTAATATGAGGTAAATGGCCTGTGTAATGTAATGGCTGTAATATGAGGTAAATGGCCTGTGCAGTGTAATGACTGTAATATGAGGATAATGGCCTGTGTAATGTAATGGTTGTAATATGAGGTGAATAGCTTGTGTAATGTAATGGTTGTAATATGAGGTGAATGGCTTGTGTAATGTAATGGTTGTAATATGAAGTGAATGGCTTCTGTAATGTAATGGTTGTAATATGAGGTGAATGGCCTGTGTAGTGTAATGACCGTAATATGGGGTATGTGGCCTGTGTAATGTAATGGCTGTAATATGAGGTAAATGGACTGTGTAATGTAATGGCTGTTATATGTGGTGAATGGCCTAGGCAATGTAATGGCTGCAATGTGAGGTAAATGGCCTGTGTAATGTAATGGTTGTAATATGAGGTAAATGGACTGTGCAATGTAATGGCTGTAATATGAGGTGATTGGCTTGTGTAATGTAGTGGTTGTAATATGAGGTAAATGGACTGTGTAATGTAATGGTTGTAATATGAGGTAAATGGACTGTGTAATGTAATGGCTGTAATGTGAGGTGAATGGTCTGTGTAATGTAATGGCTGTAATATGAGGTGATTGGCTTGTGTAATGTAGTGGTTGTAATATGAGGTGAATGGCCTGTGTCGTGTAATGGTTGCAATATGAGGATAATGGCCTGTGTAATGTAATGGTTGTAATATGAGGTAAATGGCCTGTGTAATGTAAAGGCTGTAATATGAGGTAAATGCCCTGTGTAGTGTAATGACTGTAATATGAGGATAATGGCCTGTGTAATGTAATGGTTGTAATATGAGGTGAATAGCTTGTGTAATGTAATGGTTGTAATATGAGGTTAATGGCCTGTGTAATGTAATGGTTGTAATATGAGGATAATGGCCTGTGTAATGTAATGGTTGTAATATGAGGTGAATGGCTTGTGTAATGTAGTAACTGTAATATAAGATATATGGCCAGTGTAATGTGATGGTTGTAATATGACGATAATGGCTTGTGTAATGTAATGGTTGTAAAATGAGGTGAATGGCCTGTGTAATGTAATGGCTGTAATATGAGGTGAATGGCCAGTGTAATGGCTGTAATATGAGGTAAATGGCCTGTGTACTGTAATGGCTGTAATATGAGGTAAATGCCTGTGTAATGTAATGATTGTAATATGAGGTCAAGGGCTTCTGTAATGTAAGGTTGTAATATGAGGTCAATGGAATGTGTAATGTAATGGTTGTAATGTGAGGTAAATGCCTGTGTAATGTAATGGTTGTAATATGAGGTGAATGGCCTGTGTAATGTAATGGTTGTAATATGAGGTAAATGTCTGTGTAATGTAATGGTTGTAATATGAGGTAAATGTCTGTGTAATGTAGTGGTTGTAATATGAGGTAAATGCCTCTGTAATGTAATGACTGTAATATGTTGTAAATGGCCTGTGTAATGTACTGGTTGTAATATGAGGTAAATGTCTGTGTAATGTAATGGTTGCAATATGAGGTAAAGGGCTTGTGTAATGAAATGGTTGTAATTTGAGTTAAATGGCCAGTGTAATGTAATTGTTGTAATATGAGGTGAATGGCCTGTGTGATGTAATGGTTGTAATATGACATGTATGAGGTAAATGGCTGGTGTAATGTAATGGTTGTAATATGAGGTAAATGTCTGTGTAATGTAATGGTTGTAATATGAGGTAAATGTCTGTGTAATGGTTGTAATATGAGGTAAATGCCTCTGTAATGTAATGACTGTAATATGAGGTGAATGGCCTGTGTAATGTAATAGCTGTAATATGAGGTGAATGGCCTGTGTAATGTAATGACTGTAATATCAGATGAATGGCCTGTGTAATGTAATGGTTGTAATATGAGGTTAATGGCCTGTGTAATGTAATGGTTGTAATATGAGGATAATGGCCTGTGTAATGTAATGGTTGTAATATGAGGTGAATGGCTTGTGTAATGTAGTAACTGTAATATAAGATAAATGGCCAGTGTAATGTGATGGTTGTAATATGACGATAATGGCTTGTGTAATGTAATGGTTGTAAAATGAGGTGAATGGCCTGTGTAATGTAATGGCTGTAATATGAGGTGAATGGCCAGTGTAATGGCTGTAATATGAGGTAAATGGCCTGTGTACTGTAATGGCTGTAATATGAGGTAAATGCCAGTGTAATGTAATGATTGTAATATGAGGTCAAGGGCTTCTGTAATGTAAGGTTGTAATATGAGGTAAATGGAATGTGTAATGTAATGGTTGTAATGTGAGGTAAATGCCTGTGTAATGTAATGGTTGTAATATGAGGTGAATGGCCTGTGTAATGTAATGGTTGTAATATGAGGTAAATGTCTGTGTAATGTAATGGTTGTAATATGAGGTAAATGTCTGTGTAATGTAATGGTTGTAATATGAGGTAAATGCCTCTGTAATGTAATGACTGTAATATGTTGTAAATGGCCTGTGTAATGTACTGGTTGTAATATGAGGTAAATGTCTGTGTAATGTAATGGTTGCAATATGAGGTAAAGGGCTTGTGTAATGAAATGGTTGTAATTTGAGTTAAATGGCCAGTGTAATGTAATGGTTGTAATATGAGGTGAATGGCCTGTGTGATGTAATGGTTGTAATATGACATGTATGAGGTAATTGGCTGGTGTAATGTAATGGTTGTAATATGAGGTCAATGGTCTGTGTAATGTAATGGCTGTAATATGAGGTCAATGGCCTGTGTAATGTAATGGCTGTAATATGAGGCCAATGGCCTGTGTAATGTAATGACTGTAATATGAGGTGAATGGCCTGTGTAATGTAATGGCTGTAATATGAGGTAAATGGCTTGCCTAATGCAAATAAGATGAGGTAGATACTATATATATAACATTAGCACAGAGGAGATATAATAGATATGCCATACTTTGGAATTAATAAACGACAACTGTTACCTTAGTAATTAGCCCGGTCAATGACATATAATAGTAGAGGTGTTATATGAGAGGCTCTTGACCAAAGAACGATTTAATTACAATACATGTATATCACGCTAAACCTATGCACTGATCATGCTGATATAGTTCATGAATAAACTTTGCAAAATGGGAAATCATTAGACTAATATAACATCCACAACAACCATTCGACACTCCCCATATATATATTTACTCTATGTTATTGCATGCAATGGATGTGACAAAACATACATTGGCGAAACTGCGGATGTGCTCAGAAATAGAGTAAGAGTCCATCGACAACAGATCAACACACCTTCATTAAGGCATCTTAAGGTTAGCAAACATATTGCAGAATGTGCTAGTGAATTTGAAACGAAATTTAGTATTTTTCCGTTTTATAAAATAAAATCCGATGATACAGTCAGGCGACAGACAAAAAAGAGTACTTCATTCGGAAGTTCAAAATTAAACGGCTAATAATACCTTTATTGATATATGAACTATGGAATTGAAATAGTTAATTATTTTTGTTATGCATGCATCGACTGAAAAAGGAGATGTCAGACAGTCTGTAAAAATTTATCAAGTCTGGACTTGTCAGGCAATACTGCCTCAACGGACATGTCATCTAATGTTCTGTTTTGTTCTGTATATCTTTGTCGGATCATATCAAACTGTTTTACCATTTGTCTGCTGCAGTGTAAATATGTATGTCTCCAATGTCCAATTAATATATAAAAATCGACCATAGAGGTCCATGTCCCCCGCTAGCAGCACCAGTTATGGTGGATTACATCCACCATAACTGGCGCTGCTGCTGCGGGGGCCATGGACCTCTATGGTCGATTTTTTTGGTCGATGATATCTCATATCATTGATGAAGAGTATGATCTGAAAATGGAGATATCGCTGATGAGCTTAACATAATCTAATACAGCGGATGGCACATGGCCGTCCCCTCACTAAGGTCAAGGGACTCCCCAAGTTTGAAGTAGATCAGTTGAATCGTACTCCAGCTATTGTCCGAAAAAGATCAACCTGCTTAAAATCCAATGAAATCCAGTATGGCTATGGCCATATTGGATTGAGCACGTCCTTCAAAAACAATTCTAATCCTCCTCTCAACAATGTCAAGGCACTCCCCAGGTATCAAGTAGATCGGTTGAATCGTTCTCGAGTTATTGTCCGAACAAGATCCAACTGCTTATAATCCAATATGGCTGACGGCGGCTATATTAGATTACACACATTGCTGAAAAACAATCCCAACCGTCATCTCACCAATGTCAAGGCACACCCCAAATTTGGAGATGATCGATTAAATCGTTCACGAGTTATTGTCCGGACAAGAAAATCTAAGATCCAACAGCTTATTATCCAATATGGCTGATGGCGGCCATATTGGATTATACACATTGCTGAACAAAATCCAACCGTCCTCTCACCAATGTCAAGGCACTCCCCAAGTTTGAAGTAGATCAGTTGAATCGTACTTCAGTTGTTGTCCGGACAAGATCAAACTGCTTAAAATCCAATGAAATCCAGTGAGGCTGATGGTGGCCATATTGGATTAAGCACGTCCTTGAAAAACAATGCTAATGCTCCTGTCAACTATGTCAAGGCTCTCCCCACATATGAAGTAGATGGGTTGTATCGTTGTCGAGTTATTGTCCGGACAAGATCCAACAGCCTATAATCCAATATGGTTGACGGCGGCCATATTGGATTACGCACATTGCTGAAAAACAATCCCAACCGTCCTCTCACCAATGTCAAGGCACACCCCAGGTTTGAAGCTGATTGGTTAAGTCGTTCACGAGTTATTGTCCGGACAAAAAAATCTAAGATCCAACTGCTTATAATCCAATATGGCTGACGGCGGCCATATTAGATTACGCACATTGCTGAAAAACAATCCCATCCGTACTCTCACCAATTTCAAATCACACCCCAAGTTTGAAGTTGATCGGTTAAATCGTTCACGAGTTATTGTCCGGGCAAGAAAATCTAAGATCCAACTGCTTATAATCCAATATGGCTAACGGCGGCCATATTAGATTAGGCACATTGCTGAAAAACAATCCCAACCGTACTCTCACCAATTTTAAGGCACACCCCAAGTTTGAAGTTGATCGGTTAAGTCGTTCACGAGTTATTGTCCGGACAAGTAAATCTAAGATCCAACTGCTTATAATCCAATATAGCTGACGGCGGCCATATTAGATTACACACATAGCTGAAAAACAATCCCAACCGTACTCTCACCAATTTCAAGGCACACCCCAAGTTTGAAGTTGATCGGTTAAATCGTTCACGAGTTGTTGTCCGGACAAGAAAATCTAAGATCCAACTGCTTATAATCCAATATGGCTGACGGAGGCCATATTAGATTACGCACATTGCTGAAAAACAACCCCAACCGTACTCTCACCAATTTCAAGGCACACTCCAAGTTTGAAGTTGATCGGTTAAATCGTTCACGAGTTATTGTCCGGACAAGAAAATCTAAGATCCAACTGCTTATAATCCAATATGGCTGACGGCGGCCATATTAGATTACACACATAGCTGAAAAACAATCCCAACCGTACTCTCACCAATTTCAAGGCACACCCCAAGTTTGAAGTTGATCGGTTAAATCGTTCACGAGTTATTGTCCGGACAAGAAAATCTAAGATCCGAATGCTTATAATCCAAAATGGCTGAAGGCGGCCATATTGGATTACACACATAGCTGAGAAACAATCCCAACCGTCCTCTCGCCAATGTCAAGGCACACCCCAAGTTTGAAGTTGATCGGTTGAATCATTCACGAGTTATTGTCCGGACAACAAAATCTTACGGAATTACGGAATCACGGAATTACGGACACCGGTGTTTCTAAGTCCCCCCCTATTAAGTAGCGGGGAACAAAAATGGGTTTTAACATGTTCAACTACAAGGCAACTATATGTATATATAGCCTTACATATGAATAAATTTATTATTGCTATTGGAAAGTCCATAAAATGGACGAAACCGGTTTAGCAGAGCAATATTCAGTTTAGCTCTAACTCTACATTTTGTGTAGTTTTATTTCTTACCTATATATATATATATATATATATGTATATATGGTGTCGAACATCACAAAACTGCCTAAATATACTGAGCATCAACTATAAATCTAAAAAGCAAACCAAAAAAAAGACTGATGAGGAACCGTTTTAACTTACATGCGCAAATACACATCACTCCATCGTTTCATGGCCACATTCCTTACTTCGCAGTATCATCTCATTATCGCTTCAACGCTTATTTAGCGACATCACACTATCGCATTGCAACATTCGCTTCATAACACTATTAAGAGTTAGTAAAGGCTCGGAGGGGTGGTCCCTCTCGGCCATCATAGTCCAAAGTTGCATAAAGCTCAATTTGTGAGATGAAGTCTTAAGAAGATTTACATGTATTAATTACACTAACCTCAAAACTTAATTCCAGAATTACTACCCAAGAACAAACCAATATTAAGGTAAGGGAAAGAAAGAAACTGAATTACCTTGGACTTATACGCGAGGTCTGTGCCTGTGGATGTTAGATATGTATACAACGTACTGCCAGCTCTATGTCCAGGAATGAGTTACGCTGTGTACACGACAGAGATCATTTATAATGCCTACACGTGAATAATGTTGTACTTCTTGGAAAACCAAACATCGATAAGAGTTCAAGAAAAGCCTGGTATAATGATAATAATAATATCATGCCCTTATTTGAGTGTCTATATTGTATCTTTTCCTCTTAAAGCCGAGTGTGTGTAACTTACGGTTAGACCCATGGCTACTCGACATTTAAAGTTGGCCCTCCAGCTTTAGGGCAGCATGGTTTGTACCATGTTTGTCTGGTACAGGAGGTAGATTAAAGTGCCAAACAAATTAGGCTCTCTGACGATCCATTGTGATCACGAGTATCTGTAGAGCCTAATTTTCGAAATTCAATTTTTTTTTTAGTTTTGATTAGGTTTTTGTTAGGGTTAGGTTTTGCTAGAGTATGTTTGTTTGGATCATCGTCGCCGTGTGACCAGTAAGGTTAGGTGCGACGTTAAACTTCAAACAACCAACCAGCCAAACATTTTGTCTTAAACACTACTGAACAAACCGGCTATATGAGGGAAAAGCCATAAATACTTGAATAACCCTTCGTTTTCTTTGCCCCGGGAAACTCATTCGTCTAACCTCTCCAATGAATATGCTTAACTCATTTTGTATCATACACGAGACACCATGAACCACACAAGTTTATTATTTGCTATGCACCACCTCACCAAGTTGTCCTATCATACAGTTTGGCGCTGGATAACGAGCTCGATCTCTCGGTCGCTCTCGAAGATATAACGGGAATATATCAGTAGACCCATGCATTGCACTTTAAACACCTGATTAATAAAGAACAT
>JAVTVY010006018.1:0-37398 GCA_036873755.1 Hanleya hanleyi
ACTGATCACCATTTATTGTTGAGGCTGTCATCGCCATTTTCTTGGCAATAGCTATCGCCATTGTTCTGACTGTGTAGTTGTCTTCATATCAGCTGTTCACAAAGAATATCCACCGGTGTATACAAGGTTGAAGAAGACTCATCATGCTCGCCTTGTTATCATATTAAACAATGGGTTATAATCCACAACATTTTTGTTCAGTTTCAGTTTTTCTGCCAGAAAGTGAACATTATTATTCTACAATATAATGTGCACAAGAATTGGTAAAACACATTTGAATCAAAGTGAGTGTGATGCAGTAAACTGAAAGATAACAGTTTCCATCTATATTCATTTTTATTCTGGTTCCAGGTGTGTTTTTGGAGAAAAGCTGAAACATTTTCTTCGATAACTGCGATAACTGCGATAAACACTGACGAACAAAATACGACAGTAGCGTGCAAGATCTCTGGGCCTACGTTTCGTAAACTTGTGTCTAATTCGGCTTAAACCCGGGGCTAGGAGCCGGCTTAACCCGGGGCTAGGAGCCGGCTTAACCCGGGGCTAGGAGCCGGCTTAACCCGGGGCTAGGGAACGTTTGGACGTCATATGTTTTACATCTTCATGAAGTTCATAGGGACAATCACAGTCCAAGCGTGACCAGGATACATTAACTCTAAAAAATGGTTTGGAAATTAATTTGGATAATGAATACTTGTCAGTGATAATGATCTTATTTAAAGAACATCATGATGTCTTGCTGTCATTATCGAAAACCTTTGACCCCATCTCTAATGCAGGAAACCATCTCTTTGCATATTTGGAATTGATGCTAACTGCCATGCGCAAAAGGGTATTTATTCGGCATTTTCCCCACAACCATGACACTTTATTTACCTATTTCGGTTTTGGACGAGTACATTCTTTTATGGAGGACGGCTGAATACTGATTGCCGGATCTGATGCGTAACAAAATAATCATATGAACACCCATACCATGTGATTTAATATAATCGCGGTGCTATACAGACAGTCAATATTAGAGCGTGGGTCATAGTCTAAGGAAGTAGAAGGAAGGTATACTCGTCAGTGATAGGGAATTAACGAGAGAAAGATTATGACGTCTGCTCCTTATATATTTACGAAGAATCGCTTTCGTTCCTGTCTGATTTGTTGATGCTATAATCTCTTTCATTCCGACGAAAAAATTATTTATGGACAACTACTGGCTGTTGGATGTGACTTTTGTATTTTGCCGTCACACCTCGTATCAGACTGCTTCGTTGTTTAAATCACTTGATCAGATTACACCGTACTTTTGTCGCACTATAAATGTATGCTATCTCCAGTTCGAATCCTGATTCAATCCGACATGGGATTGATAATGAAGAAAGGCCAGACATACATAAACATAATATCGTTTGGCCACTGACAGTTATAACCTCTGGGTGCATGTACATAACTTTGGGGTGTATGTACATAACCTCTGGGTGCATGTACATAACCTCTGGGTGCAACCTCTGGGTGCATGTACATAACATCTGGGTGTATGTACATAACCTCTGGGTGCATGTACATAACCTCTGGGTGCATGTATATAACCTCTGGGTGTATGTACATAACCTTTGGGTGCGTGTACATAACCTCCGAGTGTATGTACATAACCTCTTGGTGTATTTACATAAAATCTGGGTGCATGTACATAACCCCTGGGTGTATGTACATAAACTCTGGGTGTGGTACATAGCATCCGGATGTATGTACAACCTCTGGGAGTATGTACATAACATCTTGGTGTATGCTAACAAATATGAGCGTCAAGTTCGAAAATGAGTGGAAAATGAGTAAATGGCCAGTCGTTGTTATCCTACTATTTTTCCCAAACCAAACTGGGGTATTGAAACTTCCATATGGCGCGAAGCCCTCATAAGACCGACAGAGAAACGTTTCTAAAGATTGGTCTCCCTTCGCTTGATTAAAACCTCCATGCCCGAATTGACGAACATAAAGGGCTTTTTGCGGGTTTTGTTCTTTTGGTACCTATTTTATTGGTATTAATTATTAATACTAATAATTTATTTTATGAAATTTCTCAGAACATTTGAAAATCACTATTTTATGTCAAATCATTATGTATGATCCAGCTTTTGGCAAAAAATATCATAAAATGTACTTTTAAGTATCAGAAACGTTCCTATGCACACATTAATCTATCAATATAACGTATGATTTATGCCAAAGGGAAAATTAATGTTTTTGATGATCGTTCAGGGTGACTTAAAAAAATTAACTAATACTATATAGGCTATGTACTCACAATCATTTAATAATTCTGACCTTGATCCCGCTCAAACCTAGGATGGTCAAGCTGAGATATATGGTTTGGTACGTCCTCGTCTTATAACAATTCCAAATGTTTGTCATTTCCATGCAATACCACTCATAAAACTTTTTCCTAGCTGATACTTTACAAATACTATTTCTAAATTAGCTTCTTGTTTTTTTCTTTCTGGAGAGTCTAATTGTTACGCATTAAAATAACAAATGAACAAATAATGACGAATTGGCGAGAATTCACAAAGTTCACATTTTATCAGAAGCATAGGGAATAAACTATGTGAACTCAATTGTCCGCGAAAATCAAAGATATGCTATCATTCATATTGAACTGTTATTTTTTCTCATATTGCCTTATAATTGGATTTGTGGATATCTATCATTAGAAGTAACAATAATAAGATACTTTCATGATATTGCAATTAATGTCCTGAATGTACTCCTTCCGCCTTTGGAAAAACACTATAGATCAATAGGATAATTCAACTGGATTAATTTCAATTACCTTTGGGTATATTAAATAAAAATACCGGTACACATATCAGGACATCGTGCATGACTTACCAAACAAGGAATAAAATTGACGACATTGCCACGATTTCGTGCAAAACTTAGTGTGGGAATATTTCACTTTTGTGTCGTTTGTACAGGCCTTATAAATACGATATTACATTCCTACTAGACAGCACTCATTTTGATGCACCAGAAAACTCGTTCAACGGGTAACAGAGCACAACAATAACAATACAATTAAGAAGTGTCCAGCCGGTTTTTTGATGGAGGGTTAAGGCTGAGCCTTGACTGGTAGATTTGGTGTACCAGTCTTGCTATTTTTGAAGCATTGTCTCTGTAATAATAACAATGTTAGTGTAAACTGATACACTAGAATTCCAAAATGTCCAATCAAACACTCCTAAAACTCCAAAAATCGCGTTTCAGCACAGAGAGTTTTAAATAAATATATAACACTAAATATTCAGCGATTCAAACTGCTTTATAAACATAAGTTTTACTATATATTAAAAATCAAGAGATGTTAAATTACTATCGAATTTCAGTTTATAACGGTATGATAACTAATACAAGTTGATGTACTGTATGATATACTCATACGTGGAATCATCAGTAATACTTCAAGTTCTGAGCTTCTCCAAGTAAAAGCAATTTAATGCACGAGCTTTGGACCATTTGCCGAGGCCTTTATCAAGTGAACATAAAATAATCTGAAAGAGATAATATACAAATATTGAATATATTGATAACTTTAAAGTCCAAAAAAATTTGTTGTTGTTATAGTCCATATGATTGCATAAGGTTTCTTTCAAATGTAGCATAGCAATGTAAGATAAAATGAGACAAAGTGTTAACAGACTATTTGTATATTATCAGATTCATCTTATTATATTCAACTGACAAAGGCCCCGGCAAGAGGATGGATAGCTCGTGCATTAACTTGTTTACATTGAGATGTTCAGAGGTCGTATGATATTAATAAATAAGTTCAAAAAGGCTCACTTCAGAAAATGACAGTGTAACACACAAAAAAGAGAAAATCCCACGTTCGTCAGAAACAAGTTGCTAAACAATAAATCTTTATTCACCGTATTTTTTAAAACAGGCTGCCTACCTCCTATTTCGTGAGTGAAGGACACATCCAAATTCTGTGAAACTTGGTTTGTAAAGCACTAGCTGAGTATATGTTCTCATACTCTAGATGCTTCATGAATACAGAGGTCATCCTGTTACTTTCCAATATATAGTGCTGAACGCGACGTTAAACCTTAATTCTCTACCTCTCTCCCCATTATATAGTGCAACACATGGCAGTAGAAACAGTGAACTTGCTAATGATCATAGTCGTTGCCATCGCCAAGACTGAGCCAAGAGTAGTACAGAAGGGAGATCTCATGTATGGTTGACCTTTGACCTCTTCGTGCACTTTGCGACGTCGCTTCCGGTTGAACTTTGTGGATGGTACTTCCAGTCACGTGACCAAAATTGACCTATGACCTTGCGCGTGTGCACATGCGTCAAAGGACACTTCCGATCACGTGACCAGAAGTACCCTCTGCAAAGTTCAACCGAAAGTGACGTCACAAAGTGCATTCAGAGGTCAGAGGTCAACCCGACAAGAGATTCCCTTTCTACACTACTGGGAAACCATTTGTTTCCAATTCTGCTGTTTTTTAATCCTAGATCCCACAAATGTTCAACAAATGCGTCCGATAAAATCAGTTCTGTAATATTAATATCCATGTTTTCAACTATAAAGGTAAACTGCAATATGATTTATTTTCTACTTAAATTAGATAATTTGACTTCTCTTCCCCATACTTTTTTATGAGTTTGCACAGTTATGCATATCAAAGAATGAAATGAAAATCGGGGATCAGCATATCACCTGATAATATAAAAAATGGAGATATTTTCTTTATAATGCCAGGGAAATAAAGAAACAAACCATATAATTAGATTTGGCAAATGACCTTACCTACTGCCTGCTTTATCTAAACATACATTAATATTGATTGGGGTCATCTGGATCTTCTTTATCCCAATGAACAGAAATGTTTCTGTTTCGACATTTTCCTATAAATTTCCATTGAATAGAATGGTTGCCATGACCACACATTGGGTTGAATATGAATTGGACGTTATATCCAGTAATTATTCGCAACATTGAAACGGTGGCGGAGATAACAGTCCCGATGTAACAACAACTATTTCTGAATGGCTTAGTATTTTGACATAAGAGTATATGTACATTGAATAATTGGGTAATTAGGACCTCTAAAGATACATTATTGTTTGGATAAAATATAACGTGTACGGTACCACCCACATAGGCAGATCACCTTAATTACAGTTCATTTGATGCGCACATACATGTACAAAACCTCCCTGAAAGCTTACACACGATAAGATGGTAAAAGACATACATGTATGCGGAGGTTAAAAAGTTCCTTTGAAAATTATATTTGACTCTTGTTTTCTGACACGAATGCACTGAGAATAGTCATTTGTATCAGCGAATGACGTAGTTGGGCTGTTTGGTACAATGTAGGTATATTTATAGCTCAAGCTAAGCTGCATATTGTACCATAGACCTACAATTTCAACTTGTTTGCATCTCAACATGATCAAAAACATGCTAATAGTTCTCAAATAATACCTATCCTCGCAGTTCCGGAATAAACACTATCATAAGAGTAGAGTATTGTGCGGCGTATCTCATGATCAGCGCGGCTTAGCTATTTAGGCTAGTCCGATAATTCAAAGTCTTCAGCATACGCGTGTTTAAGCTACTCCGAGAGTCCAATGTATTCAGCATACTCGTATTTAGGCTAGTCCGACAGTCCAATGTATTCAGCATACGCGTGTTTAGGTTAGTCCGAGAATCCAATGTATTCAGCATACGCGTCTTTAGGCTAGTCCGAGAGTCCATTGTATTCAGCATACGCGTGTTTGGGCTAGTCCGCGAGTCCAGTGTATTCAGCATACGCGTTTTAAGGTTAGACCGAGAAGCCAATGTATTCTGTATACGCGTGTTTAGACTAGTCCGAGAGTCCATGCAGTGTATTCAGCATACGCGTGTTTATGCTAGTCCGAGAATCCAAGTATTCAATATACGCATGTTTAGGATAGTCCGAGAGTCCATTGTATTCAGCATACGCGTGTTTAGGCTAGTCCGAGAATCCAATGTATTCAACATACGCGTGTTTATGCTAGTCCGAGAATCCAAGTATTCAGCATACGCGTGTTTAGGCTAGTCCAAGAGTCCATTGTATTCAGCATGCGCGTGTTTAGGCTAATCCGAGAATCCAACGTATTCAGCATATGCGTGTTTAGACTAGTCCGAGAATCCAATGTATTCAGCATACGTGTGTTTAGGCTAGTCCGAGAGTCCAATGTATTCAGCATACGCGTGTTTAAGCTAGTCCGAGAATCCAATGTATTCAGCATACGCGTGTTTAGACTATTCCGAGAGTTTAATGTATGCAGCATACGCGTGTTTAGGCTAGTCCGAGAATCTAATGTATTCAGCATACGCGTGTTTAGGCTAGTCCGAGAATCCAATGTATTCAGCATAGGCGTGTTTTCATGGATGTATCACGACGCAATTTATTGTCAGTTGTCTTTCAAAAACTCACAGTGAAATTATCAAGTTTGAATAAACTATAACAACTTATTTATTGCTCTGGAGCTGACGTTTCATTGGGGATACTTATTTTATAACAGCTAATGTTTTCAGGTGTGTAGATATGTAGATTTTCATATTGAAGGTATAAAGTTGTTCAGGTGTATAGGTATGTAGGTTTTCAGGTGTGTATATATAGTGGTTCAGGTGTGTAGGTAGGGGAGATTGGGGTACACTGGGACATTTTTCACCTTTTTGCGATGTGTGTAGGTATGTAGATTCTCAGGTGTATATGTATGTAGGTTTTCCATTGTATATGTATGAAAGTGTAAGTGAGTTATATCTGACATAAACGCACACATTCTACGACCAAGAATCATCGTGTTAACTCGTGTATATCAAACCTAACAGTTCTTACCCCATGCCTACCAGCAAATTAGAACGGTGATACAAATTAATATTATGGTGTTGATTAGAATAAACATACATAATATTTGTATTGCGTTATTGCAATATCTCACAAAGAAGGAATTGTGTGCTAAGATGATTGAAGTGTTAAGGGCTCATTGTCTCCCGTGTTTGCCGCATAATGACATAAACACGAATTAAGTTTATCACACTAAATGATACTGTCGACATAGAGAACGTCCCTTTGTCTAGAACTATGAGAATCTTTTTTGGCATATATATTCACTTCGACATCGCTTCGTATTAATCAATCAAAATCCACCAGGCCACGTAACAACGTTGTGTTTGTTGAGAAGAATATGTTTTATGTCAGAGTAATTGCTGAGACTGTTTTCTGACACGATTAAGAATGATAAAAGCATGATAATACGACAGTACTGCCCCTGTATTTTAAGGCACATGCCATTTAAGAAATGACATATTCGTGATGGGAAGAGCGGGCTACGGGTTCTGGAGTTGGCCATCGTATTTTCTGCTAAGAACCAAGCTTGTGATCGTCGCCGCTCGGTCGCAAACAGAGGGCCCGCGTCTCATCTCAAAAGTTTCCCAAATTTGACGATGCATAATCGCTCCTGATAGCAAAATACGAGCGTAGCGTGCCAGATCTATGGTGACACGTTTCGTAACTTCTTATCTAATTCCAATTAACACGGGATTAGTGGACGTATGAACCCATGTACATCAAGATCCGTATGCTGTTCGCATGAACAGTCACAATCTCATCGTGACTGAGATACATCGTTCTCTAGATGACCACTTTACAACGGAAATCATATGGATTAAGAATTAGTAGTTTTAACTCAATAATTTGACCTCGACCTGGTGGTCACGAAATTTGGTCAGTAGGTTTCTCTCAGATGTTGCTCGTAGAATTTAAAACACTGACAACCGAATCGAAATGGACGTAACCAAACCGTAAATAGCCGATTTCTCACTAAGAGATACCTTGTAACAAAGGCGTCACCAAATTCCGTCACCCATTCGGAATTAGGGTTTATGTCGGAAATGATAATAGCTAGAGGTCTAAAACTGTTCATCGATGGATACGACAGCGCGTATTGGAACTTCCCAGTGACGTCATGATGGCGTCATTAAACCGGAAGTAGGGTTATATATTAGATATCGAACAAATTGTACGAGTCAGCTATATCCCATCGACTATAAACACAGAAAGAAAGGGCGGCGACGAGTAATGTAAGAGATAATTTAGGCAACGTACAGAAAAGACTACAAAATCGTGGTATAATATAATACATGTTTTATTATTGATCTAGTTACACAACAACATTTCAACACATCGTGCATATACATAACGGTGCATACATATTCACGATTTACGTTTACTTTTTCTTGATGTTTTTTCATTCATATTCCCGTATCTTCACTGTCCGACTCGTATTCTCCACCTCTCATTTTCTTGAATAAGTCCTTTCTATGCTTGATGATCCATCTCATAGCTTCCCCATAGCTAATATTGCATACACTTTGAATCTGACTGTCTTGAAAATTTGGCTTTGAATGTAATAATTTTTCATCTCATAGCAATTGATCACGTAATAATAAAATCTTTGATGTAGTCTCAATTCCATTCTTGGAATATAGACTATCTTTGCCATTTCAATCGATTCATCTTCTTCATAACCTCGTCTTATATACCGTTATTTCTTCTCATCGATATGTTCACTGCCTTTCTCCTTAGACTCGGTAAACATCTCTCTGCAGACATTATATTTAATACATCTTTGAATGTTAGTAGTTTGATCTATCTCTCTATGATGAATACATTCTTCATAATCACTCTCATCATCGGAAGATTATTTTGTTTACGCCCTTTCATTCCAGTCATATTCGCGATTTGACCTGCCATTGTTGATGCTCATCATCTTCACTCCGTTTACACCAAGATGGAGTTGTCTGTGTATAGAGCCCTTCTTCAGCTTGTGCACCTTTTTCTGTCACTTCAGATCCTCGAATTATCGATGTAACGCTACGGTCGAAGTACATTTGCCTTCAACCTCTGATATTCCTGAGTATTTGGTTTAACGTCGATTAATACATGTCCAATACACGAAGAGATGGCATCCTCATACATTTTCACAAAGTAGTTGAGCCGTTGGGGATAAATACGACGACCTAATAATGAAATTTGTAACTTATCGATGGGGATATTGAAAAGGACTTGTTGGCAATTGAAGCCGATATCTCTTAAAATTTGCCTTCATCGATCAAGTTTTGTATAATGTAAAACACAGATACGTGGCCATGGTGTGATCCTTTGGTAATCATGTCTGAAATTCTCGTGTCCTGTTTCGCCTCTGTAATACGATAATCCACTATTATTAGATTTTATTTTTTTATTTATTTATTTATTCAACATCGATCACAACAGGCACAAAGTGCCTAATGACAGTGACGATAACAATTAAGAACTATTCAACAATACATACATGGCTTAAATGCGACGTAAAACAGAGACTAAGTTAAAGAATTGCAATGATGTAAACAAACATAAGAAATCTGTACAGTTATAACATTAAGGAAATAGAAGTGATGTAAATAAATGACGTGAGAAATTTGTACACTATATATATATTGAAGATTAAGAAAATTGTGCCCACGATGATGTAAATAAATGACACAGAAATCTGCACAATTGTATAAATAAAAAATCGAGAGAATATGGATCAAAAAGATGTAAATAGATGACAAGAAATCTGTACAATTATATAATGAAAAGCTTAAGATAATTTGTGCCCATTATGTTGTTAAAATTATATAACAAAAGATTAAGAGAATAATGCTCTCCTACACTGTGCCTTAAAACTGTTCAGATCTGTAAAAATGTTGAGGCTCTCATAAAATTGGTTGAAATAAGTTTGACATCTGATCATAGCAGAATTCTTTCTCAGTAAAAGTTAATGTGTAAGAGGATTAAAAAGTTGCTCGGCTTTGCTCTCAACCGTCTTTGTGGAGCATACACAAAGATACAATTGACAAGATATGAGCAGTTAAAAACACTATTCACACAACGAAGTAAAAATATCAAATTGTAAAAACTCCTTCTGCTTTGTAGTTGTGGAAGGTTAAACCGAATACACAGATTAGCGTACTGCTGTACATTATTATATTCGACTTAAAACAGAGGAATTGGATGAACTTCTTTCCACTCGTTCAATCTTATCTATAAAAATTGATTGAGAAGGAGACCAAATTTCACAACAGTATCCAAGTTTGCTGGTCACCAGACAAATAATAAGTTTCTTTAAAACATATGTTTATAAGAGATTTACATTTTCGACGTATAAAACCAGACATTTGGATACAATTTTGTTCATGTGGGTCTTAAAACTGAAATTATGACAGAGAATGACCCCAATGTCCTTTACTTCCTCTACTGACTTAAGTATGATATCACCAATTGTATAACTAAAATCCAGTTTTATCTTTTTCGTTGTAAAATTAATGAAAAAACATTTGACAATATTCACTCCCATTCTCCATTTCGTACACCAATCGTACAATCTGTCTAGATCCTCTTGTAAACGTATACAATCGTCTACGATCGATCACAGGCAAGAGTTTTGGGGGTGTGGGCGGTGGCATTACGGTGAAGTATCGAAATATGGGGTCTCTATATATAACCCTATGCTTCATCATGATATAAAAATACACCAAGGTGTGAAACGCACTTTGGGCGAATCGAGAAATAAACGGTTTACCTCCAAACAAAATACATCAGCATATTCTACAAGTGTCACTCTATATATTTCCGTCGTCAAATTAGAAAATTTGTGCATTTTTTTACCTTCGCCGGGCGATTCAAAATACAACATAACTGTCCATCCATCCCGGCACACCATTATTATGGCGGGCTTCGTTCTCAATTCTGATTGGTCAGTCGCGACACGCCTCCGGCAAAGAGGTCACACTCTGATCAGCTGACCAATCAGAATTGAGAACGAAGCTCGCCATAATCTTGGTGTGCCGGGATGGATGGACAGTTACGTTAGATTTTGAATCGCTCGGCAAAGGTAAAAAATTGCACAAATTTATCAATTTGACGACGGGAATATATAGAGTGACACTTGTAGAATATGCTGATGTATTTTGTTTGGAGGTAAACCGTTTATTTCACGATTCACCCAAAGTGCGTTTCACATCTTGGTGTATTTTTATATAAAGCATGGGGTTATATATAGAGACCCCATATTTCGACACTTCACCGTAATACCAACGCCCACACCCCCGAAACTCTTGTTCTGAGGGCCTGTGAGTCGATATGGATGTAAAGGGTTTTGTGTCATTGGCATTGTGTCATTGATATTTAGAATTTCGGAGAACGATGGAAGATAATTTATATAAATCAAGAATAAAGCCAGGCCGAGGACGGAACCCTGAGGTATACCTGACGTAACATCACACCATTCCGGTGTAGTATTGTTAATAACAACTCTCTGATGTCTATCAGACAGATAACATTTCAGCCATTTGAGAACATTACCGGATATTCAATATGCTTTTAACTTATGAACAAGGAGATCAAGTGAAAAAGTGTCGAACGCTTTGCGGAAATCCATATAAACAGCAAGAACCTGCGATCGATTGTCTATTTCTGTGGACACATACTCAGTGAAGCAGGTTGGTCGCAGTAGACCTGTTCGGCATAAATCCATGTTGTTCTTCACAAATCTTACACTGGGAGCGAAGTATCCATCTTCTCCTAAATTCATGGGTATACTCTTCACGAAATTTGTAGCAGACACTGCCGGACTGTAAGACTGTAACAGTAGATGCCTCTCTGCAGACGAGGCTCTGCATGATTATCGAGTCCTCCCTGTCACTATTAAATTCAGATCTCACTCCTTTGTGTTCGAGGGTATTATCTTCTAACACAGAAGGTACTTGTTTTTGCTTCCTATTCTGTCGCACAACTAAAATGTGTATGATCGCTATTTACTGATTTCAAATGTCTTTGCGAATTAAACAGACCGGTCTGTCTTTTGGAGCATACGTAACATTCGTCAACCATGGTAATTGTCTCTGTCTATATCTATACTGAGAATGAATAACAATAACGGATTGTCTTCTTAATATATGATATCACCGGAGCTCGGAGGTCTTCCTGACTTCACGGAGATCGGAGCTCGAAGCTCCCTTGTGAGCTGGGAGAATTGAAGGTTGTCGTCTGTTGCAGCTGAACGAAGATGTAGCAGTTGTAAAATCTGAAAGACAATCGTTACAAATGTCCATATTTCCTGTAAGAGTGCTCTTCAGTTGTTCCCCATTCACCTTTCTTCTTTCATTCACAGAGTGCTGGTGGACCGAGATAGATGGAGAGATTATTCCCCTGTAGCCCTAAAAAAACCTCAATTGCTTGATTTCTGAGAAAACGACATCGCACGAAATTGCACCATGATGACAAAAACAACAACTAGCATTTTCAATGAGACACACTTTGAAACTGTTCAGTGCCTACAACCTGCGTTCATAAGTAGATCAAACCGTACAGTTCCAGACTTGACCCTTAGAGCTGTACGCATATGAAAGTGACATTTACCGGACTAGCTAATTAAACAATGAATATTCCTGGTTTTCAATTCCGCGACTTTTAAGAAAATACCCCAAGTAAATATAACGGCATCTGTGGTCGCATTTAGATAAAACTTTCTGGGCCGTCACGTGACCGAGTGTGACCTTTGACCCTTGCGCATGCGCACAATACCGGATAAAAAAATGATGCACAGGGGTCAAAGGTCATTTCCGGTCACGTGACCGCCCAGCAAGAGATATCTGCCCATAAATCCGATCAAAGATGCCCTTTATTTACTTCAATATTAACTGCCATCTCCGGGAATGACCTTCAGTCACGCCGTGACCAAAGATCCCAGTCAGTTACTTCAATGTTAATTGATATCTCACCGGTCATGTTCGGTGACGTCACATCCGGTCAAAGGTCAAAGGTCGCCCTATGGTTCCCAACAACATCGCCAGCTGTATGTCCAGCATAATGACAAATGGGGAAGCCTCATTTTCGCCACATGTCTCTGGGGCCTAGAGACATGGAATTTCACCAAATGAGTCGCCTGGACCCAGGCTTTCGCCCTGGGATGGTGTGGGGTGAGGGCATAGGGCTGCGCATGCGCAACCGGAAGTTGAACCCTGCAGGGGAGAACCAATGGGGCTAGAGACATGGGGATTTCACTAAATGAGCCGCTTGGAACCAAGCTTCCGTCCTGGAGTAGTGTTGGGTGAGTGTATGGAGGTGGTGGTGAGGGTGGTAGCAGTGATGAAGGTGGTGGTAGTTGTGTGTGCCTGTTTGTGGTTTGTCTTTGTGGTATCAGTAGTAGTGGTGGTGGTGGTTTCTGTACATAGAGGGATTAACACGTGACTATCATCAGTCCATATGTATTTTTGTCAGAGAATCTTCCCTCGCCGCGATAGTATACTCAGTCACACTCAATGCAAACACAACCAAGACCTAGTCCCGCTATGGGTCCACCAAGTGGAGTAGAGTTTTCCGCGACGATCAGCGGCGCGACGGGATGTGGGAAGACGTCCTGGGTGATCAAATTCTTAGAGGAAGGGCCCCTCAGTTATACCCGTATAGTCTGGTGCTACAGCCAGTGACAGCCCGTCTACGAAACTACAAGGTTACAGAATGTGAGCTCCGTCCCGGGCATTCCTCACGATATTTATCAAACCTACTGCTTCGACCCCGAACTGACCAACGTGGTAGTCCTAGCTGATCTGATGGGTGCGGCCAAGGACAATTCAAACTTCGCCGACTTTTGTGCCAACATTATCAACAATGTAAGCAACATGGACTCTTTTTGAAATAGTAGTATAATTTGATCCATATTTACCAGCTATCCATAGTTTAACATCTGTCCCATGTTGTAGGGATAGGCATAGGCATAGAGAAGAAATGTTAGACCCAGAAATGTATGCCGGGAGTCACGCGTCAATGCACCTGCCGTTGCGCTGAGGCAAATGTTTTGACTAAGGAATAATCATTATATCGGGAATCGGGCATCAGCTAACATGGTGTGTCAGGAGCATCTCTGGCGCGATCAATTTAACATGTCAACTAGTTCACCGGTTTATTCCAGTTCACCCTGTTTTTAACATGGAATGTCTATTAATTTGTCTGTTAGTTAACATGGGCACTCAGTAAGACGTGTCATAAATTAACTGTCTGTGTTATTTTGAGATAACCAAAGCATTTCTTATTGTTTACAGCGTTGGGAGTTTTCTACAAAAGAATGTAATTAGCCACAAAGGATTGATTTCGGTCAGGACTTCACGTGAGAACAGGCATGAGCTGGAAGAGCATTCCTGGTAAAATATTGGTCAAATAAATAGGTAAATAATTCTCTATAGATACAGATTTATAATCATAGCAACTTCATTCACTCGTTCAATCCACCCATTTATGAAAATAAATATGCTCGTTCATCAGACGATAAGAGCAGAATGAGGAGAAGAACTTCGGTCTATCTCTAAACATGGCGACCTGTTTGTTTGTACCTCATCACTTTGCCCTTGACCTCAGTCGCCTGGGGTCACGAAACTAGGCCAGTATGTTTTCTCGGTTATTGTCAAACTCCAAGCCAACCACCTCGCTGGGGGTCTAATAATAACCCAGCCACCAGTCAAATTTTTGGACCGGATTCGGGGCCTTCGCGCACATCGCCGGAAGTGACATCATATATAGTAAAATAGATGTTTGCCGAACATTTCGAATAATTTTTCAAGTCTGCATAATACATCTGTTGACCTAGCGTTAAAAAGAATTATCTGGAGATTATTTTCCCTGTTTATCTGGACAGAACATATGAAAAGTAGTTCACTCCCTGAAGGAGTTGTTCGGCCGGATTCAAACTGAACCGTGCATACGTGGGGTTTCCCCTATACGTCATAGCAACGTAGTAAAGGTCAACTTCCGCTATTGGCGGCAGGGATGATAAATGAGCCTGCGACATGGAGCACGCGCTGTGGGGAGGATGACATCAAGCAGGAGTAATCTCCCTACATGTCTTGTCTATTCATCACTGCCAGATGCCACTTATGTATTCAAGAACCAGATCATCATTTCACAAACGTAAATTTACCAGCCCAATCGTCTTTATCAAGCATAATATATATAAAGATATTTGATATCACCCTGATATAGATAGGTGTGGCCTTTTGATTTCGATTTTAAAACGTGTTTAACTTTTCTTTCAAAAAAGTAAAAAGAAAAAAAAAATGCTCGGAGAATAACACAAGACTTTTTCGCGGGCAAGATAACTGACGTATGGCACGATGGGAAGTAACCTTGTATAGAAAATGGGATATTATGGGTAGAATACTAGTGTTTTGACACAATAGCCACCAAACCGTAAATGACGTCATTCACACCGAAACGAATCGATAAATGTCTGTAAGAGCTAGAAGTATGAGATTTTCACCAATAGACCAAATTCCCAGTTAACCTGAATATATATTTCTATGAGGAACGATAACAGCATTCTCCCATTGTCAGAGTTTGTAACCTTCTAAACTGTCCGTGTAAAATCATTATACAATCTTATGTCATGGGAATTAAACATTGTGACAAAATAATGGGAGGTACATCAGTTTTGCAGCTAATATCAACGAGATAAGCACATGTGATCTTACACATCGCGCTCATACATCACAAATGCACCCATGAGCGTTTATACATCACGGATAACAACGAATGGGCACCGTCGTGACGAGCCCAACATAGTTGAATTAAAACTACCAAAACCTTCGAGTTAAAAGGAAATTTGGTCCGTCACGTCTGAAACCTTTAATATTCGGTCCTTGTGACTGTGATCGCAAATGTGCGCTCCACATCACAAATGTGCACTCGTGTGCGCTTACACATAATTGATAACAATGACTGGGTATTACCTTGACGAAGCCGAAATATTTTGGATAAAATTACCCATAACCTTTGATTTCAAGGACAATTTGATCCAACAGTATTGGGTCGGTCAGGTTGATACCGGTAACTAATGGCTCAAATAGATCCAATATTATGACAGTGATCGCACATGTGCACTGACACGTCTATGATGTAGGTTAATAAGTGATGTTAACTAGATGTTATTCCGTGATTATGCCTCACTGGCGTGTCAAAACTTTTGGGGTTAAATCTTGAATCTTGAATGTTTACGTTTAGTCTTGGATGGTTATACGTAGTATTGATTGGTGACGTGCAGTCTTGGTGATTTTTTTCACTTTGAACTACTGTTCACGTCTTTGACTAAAATGATTTTGTTGAACGAAAAAAAACTCGTTTTTGGTGTTAACTAAACTCAACACCATTGTTGAGATCATTTCCACATGGAACAATGATGTTGGCCAACACAAATAAAAGGTATTGAAATAGACTTAATACTATTCATTATTGGTGCTGACAGATAAGTGCTAATACTGTGTGACTGCCTGAATGATGTTCTTGGTCAACGCCAATTGTGTTGAGGCAAGGGACCGTACAATAATTGTACTGTCCCTGGTTGAGGACATATGGCGTAGGCCCTTACTCAACGCCATTTTTGGATCAGTCCTATGGACTGCTCGCTCTCCTTCGTCTCCTTCACCTCTTGCATGGTTATTGAAAACGTATACAATGGATAGATTACAAATATCCACCAAAAAAAACACAACATGGTTGGTTCAACTGATAAATTGCTTCCATTTAACTTTGAAAACTGTAAACTGTATTCGTCGCTGGAAAATGCCTGAATAGAGCGGCTGTGGGAGAGATGTGCTGCTCTTCGCCAATATTATGTAATCATAACGGCTAACTCACCGGAGAATTTTAATCCGTATCGGTGTTTGTCAGCGAACTGTGTTTATGCTAACACCATTAACTGTCATTTCACTATTTTATACTGGATCGAGTGTTTGGTGTTGTGATGTGTGTGGGGACATCGGGAGCACAGATAAACACCGAAGGGAACATCTGAGGATGACTTTCTTTATTTAGTTCCTTAGCTTTTCAACAAATTCACAGATTCCGTGCGTACCAAATTTGAGGTAAAATTAAAAACATACTGAAAATCGCAATTTACATGGGAGTGGATATATGAGGGGAAAGGTTAGGATCACATATTTGGCCGAAAAATCAAGAAATTAGTGAAATTCAAATTAGTTTTTAGTGGATATATCAGAGACGATATGCCATGTACTGAAATTGTCAAAGATCAAAAGTCAACGTCAAAGACGGTCCCCCCACCTTCCCCCAACAGGAAATTGTTGAAAACATTGCCTGTGCTTTTACTCCAGTCCAGGTTGTGATCAAACCTCAGAAATGACTCACGCTTATGGCAAACAAGTCCACTGGGGATAATAACATCAGGAAATCACATTGATGCATCAGTGAGAATAGATGTGTCGGGTATCAAGATTGAGGTCAAAAGTCAACGGTCAAGGTCACTGACTACGAGAAACACAAAGGACTCGTAGATTTCGTTTAATGACGTAGTCCGTAGTGCCACTTAGTTTTGTCTGGCAGTGTATATTGTGCCCTGTCTTGATGGCGGTATAAACGATTATTAGAACCCAGTGCGTATCTCTGAATAGCACATTATCAGTTCCCCAATCGATTTCCTGTGGTGTGCCACAGGGCTCAATACTCGGTCCTATCCTTTTTTTGATTTATATAAATGATATTGTCAGTGTCTCCGATGTTCTTCATATTATACTTTTTGCCGACGACACAAGTACTTCATATTCGAACCCTGATCCAACCATTTTAATTCAAACAATGTCTGATGAACTTCGCAAGCTCCAAGAATGGTTCTCTTGCAATAAATTATCACTCAATATTCTGAAAACAAAGTACATCATCATAAAGCCAACTCGACATTCACCTTCAAGCCTTCCAAAGCTCTCTATTTCTGACAATGAGCTCGAACAAGTTAATAGTTATAAATTTCTGGGAATTTACTTCAATGATAGGCTCAACTGGAAAACACACATCGATGAACTATGCTCAAAATTATCCAGGAACATTGGTGTAATTAACAATATTAAACACTGTCTCAATAGGCAGACGTTAACTATGTTGTATTACTCATTATTTTATTCTTACACTTCGTATTGTAATCTGGTCTGGGCTAACACGTTCCCTTCTCATCTACAACCACTAGTCTTACTACAAAAACGACTTATTAGGATAATTAGCTCGAGTGATAAGTATTCTCATACATTGCCTCTTTTCAAGCAAACAAATATCTTACCTTTGACGAAAATTAACGATTACCTCACTTTAATATTTGTTCACAGATTCATTTACCACAAAGTCTTTCTTCCCTCTTTGTATCTTACCTACTTCACTAAACAGTCGGCTGTACACCATTACCCGACCAGGCACTCAAATCTCAATCTTTACAGAGAACTCTGTTCGTCGCAACTCTCATTCTTCACCGTCAAACTGAAAGGCCCTCGTACCTGGAACGCTTTGTTCTCCAACTTAAAATCTATAACGTCAACATCATCATTCAAACGAGAAGTAAGGAAACATCTTATTGATTCAATGGTCTAAGATGGTCTCGAATATGCATTTTGTCTGTTGCTCACGTGTGTGTATATCGGCCCTGTCATAATAATGCCACCACCTAATATTAATTTATTTCTATCTACTGTATTAACGTAAAATATATATACTTGGATATTATATAATGTACGAAATATGTCCACTACACATGCCATGACTGTCACTGCCAAATCTTTGCCCATGAATACGTAGTATATGTCCACCTCATGCCATGACTGATATTATATCTTTACTTATCTTTATTCACCAATCTGTTAAATTATATACTATACTCTCACTGCTAAACACTGTTACTTAATATATTAATTCCTGGGATAAAACAAGCCCTTTAGGGTTTTATTCCCGCCATATGTATCATTATTATAAATTAGCTAAATATTTGATGCACATGCTTCTGTATGGTGAATAAAGTATTCAATTCAATTCAATTATCTGCACAATTGTCTTTACTAAGGAAAAAGGTATTTAATAAGGAAAAAGGTACTCTGTGGAGGCAAGGTACTCTGTGGAGGCTAGGATTTTCCGATGGCTAAAAGTGTACGGTTCCTATCTTCTAACTCAGCTAGGACATTTTTCTCCACATTTGCGGCTCAGGATGGACCCTTATCCCTCAAGAAGATAATATGAGAAGGGACACTAGTCCCCAGGGTATTCTTAGCCATCACACCTGCACCACATTTCGGGGTATGCAAATCCAGCCAGGTTGGATGTTTAAACATAGAGACAAATCCACCATATAGGCAAAAATAGATTCTCTGGAAGTATTTGTATAATCCTTTATTTAAATGAAATGACAAAATATCATCATATCGGTTCTTTTTTTACTACATACAAATAAACGACATTATATATACCCGTATACTTACATAAACATTTCCGTGTAAAATATGTATTCCATTCGCATAACTTTTGAATATTTTTTGCTAGTGCGTTAATTCTTGTTGACACGCGTTGATCCGACTCCAGTGTTGTATAACTACAAATTATACATATATTTTCGCATCGGTCTCCTTAATAACTCGCAATATATATTTGAGCATAAAGATTTGACATCAGATTAATATTGAAATATACGGTGATTACAATATGTTTGTGATAGATGTTACGACGGATACATACAAATATTACTAAGTAATTATGATAACTAGATGCAATATCAATTCAGCAGGAAAAATTTACATAAATTTTCAAGCTGACTTTCCGAAAGCTTCATAACCTGCACTATACATTTATACTATTCAAATCTACATGCATAAATATACGGAATGTGTGAATAAACTTTCTAGACATTTTACACAGATAGATATCTGACACCCCATATCTGAGCCTCATTTCATCAAACTTATCTTCGATATCAGTGTAATCTGTTGTATGGGCGCCATGTCAATTTAACACCAATACTTTGGCTTGTGAATGTTACGAAGAATTTGTCATCGAACATCTCTAATCCGTCTATATTAATTGGACCCTGAGGAAATCCAAACCGGTAAGTTGAAATCGGGTTTAGAGAGTTTTGAATTTAGTCCCCAAGCAAGTTTTTCTCAATGTTTAAATTTTGAAAATAATTTCGGCAATTGTGTCATGTAATCCGTGTATTTTGTGAGATATTTATCAAAGTATCTATAAGACAGTTGGTCCAATTGGTGGTAGTACATTTAACATGGGGACTCTAATTTACGAAAACGTCCGTTTTTCTGAACTGACCTGCACAAACTATTTGGAAGTGGTCAGTTTTTCACGACTGCGATATTCACTTCCGGTCACGAATACTTAGGGAACTTACCGTAAACGGCACGATGTGACAAGTTCTCCCATGCAGGTCAGAAGAATATTCTAAGTCAAATACCGCCTCTGGCCGGAGAAATCTGTTTTAGTCTTAATTGAAAGTATAGTAAACAACAGTTAAGGTTATTTTTGAATTTAGGGTGAATCCTTGTATGAAGCAACCCTTGTTTGCCGAACTATACGTCGAGGAAATGATCTGACACACGACATGGTTGGAACGAAAAGAGTCTTATACGTTAAAATCCGATTTGCATTTACAGGATAGATTTGGGGGAAAAAAATAAGAAAATTCCAAGGAAAATCAACTTTACCGCCTCTCATACTCACGTCTGTTTGATGATTATATACGGAAATAAAATCGCGATAATAACTTTCGGTTTGAAGACGTCACTTGGTGTGAGATAAATCGCCATTTTCTCTTTTGGAAACCCACTGTAGTATGGCCCGTGCAGCTACAGCCGCTTCACCAACGTCACTTACAGTATCTCCAAAATGGGCTTCATGTGCTAGGAAAGGCAAAAGTGTGACTGCAGGAATACTGTAATCTGTATGATCAAGTTTATCTGACAATTCACTATTGTGTTTAGTACCTATACCATGTCTCCAGTGCAACATCAAATCACACTCTAACATTTAATATTAGGATAAATAATATGACCTATGGTTTACGATTAATATAAATCTTGTTTTTTTGTAGCTCTTCCTCGTCTCTTGTAATATACACCCACTTATCAGCTATAGTTTAAGGTTACAACAGTTGCGTTCCATCGTGGATCGGTCATCCGTCCTAGGCTTTAGAATAAGTGATACGCATCCTCCAGAATTCTAATTTAATGTGCGGCAGTGCAATATAACTCATTTTAAAAATATACAAAGGAGTGTGTGATACTCACTGGGAATTCATACAACTACCTCAGCAAGTCTGATAAGTCTCTAAAAAATGTTACTTCCAGAACCAGTTTGACATGTAGATCCCATCCTCCAGTATTATAAACCATAAGGAAATGCTTTATTGTATGAATCACGAAAACGCTTGTTTATTGTCCATTATTTGTCTGTTTCTTCTGTAAAATTAATTAATCTACACGTCAGCCAAGTTTCTAATAAAAAAGCTTCTTAGAATGTATGGACTTTGTTTTGTATTTTGCAATGCTAGATATTGGTTGACGTGCTGATAAAATGCGATGTTTGTTGTGCCCTGAAGAGCTAATTCACTCATTTTTAACAGATACATTAAAAAACACATGACGACAGAGCTGTCAAATTGGTGGGAAAATTCAGTAATTTCGAAAAATACTTCTCTATACGACTGCTTTGGAATTTCGATTTTGTCAGCTGCTCAAAAGCGATCAGAAAAAGCGACTATGTCTGATGTGACATCGTGATATTACGTGATGACATATAAAACATCATAAACGTCGACGTCGGACGCTGTTTTGTCAGCAGTGTGAAGTGCCAACGTACTCAGCCATTAACTTCAGTTCCCTTTTCTCTATTGCTTTTGACAAAAATCAGTCACATCAGTCAATCAGTGGACACTCAAGCAGTCACGTAGAAAAGTACATTCGTAATTACTTTCAGCGTTATGTTATGTCTATAATCAAATGAGCGCAGCAGCTCACTTAAGTCCGATTTACGACATTTGTTATGAAAGCCAAATCAATATACTCATATCCCGGTACAGCAATCGAAGCCTAAGACGTCAGCCACACATGATCACATCAGTTGGAAGCTGAGTTAAATTATTATATTATTATTATTTTGATCTCATAAGCACCTTCAATTAGACAGTCGATTTCTGTGTATAATTATGGTTCAGTTGTTATAGGATGTAAACAGCTTCTATTAGTCATCAATTGCCTGATTCATAAGTGAATACTGTTAAATTAATTATACCCCATGAGATATGTATAATTCAATAAAAAAAATGGACCAAGAAAATATATATTTTTACTATTTTGTTATGAGATATATTAGACCCAACAATTGGTTCCATTTTGCAGCTTCTTTCTAGAAAACTATCAAACATATACTAAAATAAGACAAAAAGCTTTGAGACTGAAGTGTGTCATAAAATTATTCAGCAAGTTACCTCTCCAATTTAATTGGACCATTGAAAACTCACACTGACGAAACCATAGTGTTGCTAAACTGGACATATTTTCGAAGGAGATGGCACGATCAGGCGCCATTTTGGCTCATACATGGTGCGGTTGAAATCGAAAACATAAAATGTCCTAAAAATAATTGTGCACTGTTTTAATGTAACAGAGAACATATATGTAGGCCTACTCCAATATGTGAAAATTCTAGCTCGATTGCGTAGTTACAGTTATGACATGAAACTGAAATCCGCAGCATGTGCTATTTCATGAAAAAAGGGTCTAAATCGAGTCATTTAAATACATATTAGACACGAACGACTCCTTCGACCAAGAAGATTTTTCAGCAGTGGAGATATAATGCCACCGCACATGACCAGATTAAATATCGTTTTGGTCCAGTCCTTCGTGTCTAAATGTTGGATTAAATGACTAGACGGTTCTTTTTTTTCACGAAATAGCACATACTGCGGATTTCAATTTCATGCCCTAACTATAATCATAAGCCAATCCAGCTGAACTCTCACATATTGTGCACTTATATTTGTTCTTGCCGTTACATCAAAACACAGTTTTTGTAGAACATTTTATTTTCAGGCCAAAATGCCGCCTGATCGTATCATCTCATTGGTATAGCCAGTTCTAGATTTGAACGAAAGGCCCTAGTACATGTACATGGTTTTGTATCAACGACTACTTTCCAGTTATTTATATGGCGGCAATCAGAGGCAATATTCAATCCTGCCATTACAAATACGGGGTAGAGGTGCTCGACTGCATAATCCTCGATATAGGTCAAGGTACGCGTGATACGCCTGACTGAATTGGGCCGCACAGCCCAGAGTTAATCCGATTGACAATGGGTTATGCTGTAGCCTACACCATCAAAAACATCTTTATGTTTGATGACGCAGGGGACAATCAAGATACACTGCAGGGCTGTTAAAATTTATAGAACAAAATAAATCAACGGTAATATTTAAACGTAAGAGCACGTCACCATTCTTCTGCGGAATTTGCATAAATCTAACCCCAAAACCGGCTAAAGCCGTTCTGCCTGAGATTGCATGTGTCAAATATCTCATTTAAAAAAAAAAGTGGAACTAACGGGCATTTTTGTATGGGATCAATTTTATTCGTATATCACCCTTCGTGCTGTATCTGCAACATCAGGACACAACATCTTCAACAGTTTATAGACAAAATAAACCCACTTCCCTCCCGTCTGATGTTAATCCTATATTATATATGGCCTAGGCGATTTGGTACCTGTCCAGGCCTTGGAGTGATTTCTTTCCCCCTAAATATGTTTCTTATCCCTTGAGCTAGGGATATGAAACTTACCACCCTTTCTTTGTAAAAACCGCAAGATAAATTAGTAAATAATAATCTTATGTGAAATAATTCCGAAATGTTCCGATATATATGGGAACGCCATAAATGCACAACAGAGGACCATTCTGACCAGTGGTGTTAATCATTATTATTAACAGTAGATACGAAAACGAAGGTTCAGCGACGGGTGGATATAATTCAATATCATTTCTCATCACAAAATAGTGCAGCATTATAGAAATTGCCATGACATCACGTGGAACAACAATAAAATCACGAGAGTTCATCCTGTGTTTGACATATGTGACATGCTTGATTCTATGAATAATATTGATGATTTCAAACAATGTCACGATCTCTGTAATTGAAAGATTTATCGTTTACCGTGCCTTCGCAAAGTGTCAATAAGGTTGAGATCTATCACAGGCGTAATACCATGTCCTACCTCTATAGTATGCACAACAAATGCTAGAAATGCAAATCCATTACTCAGGAGAGATAAGTAATCAAAACGAAGAAACAGTGTGTGTAGTTGCATATGCAAGAATAACAGATGGCAATGAACACAGTCAATTATTTGTCTGAACTACGATGTATTTTCCTGAAGACTCGACAGACCTTTTCACCTCTAATCTACTTTGCGCTGTTAGTTTCTAAATCGTAAAATTTGCCTGATTTGTTTACCTATTTCCATAAAGTACACCTACATTAATGACTTTTCCTCTGACCCCACATAATCTACATTCGTTTTGCTATCTACATTTATACATTTAGCCAGTATTGGTAAATATACCTTAGCTAACTTGTCAAGTCGTTCAGATAAATTGGAGTATTGGTCCCTTCACTCATTGAAGGGCATCGAGTAATCTTTCTCCATTCAATGAGAGAGAATTTTGATGACCAAAATTAGATTTGGTAGCAAGATTGAATTTTCCTAATGTTAGCGATTTTACTATACTCGACCCACACTGAGATTGATACATGTTAAATGTTTCTGGATATAAAACATCGAACAATCAGGTTGCAACAAATGTTCCGCTAAACTCAAAAGAATGACTGATATATAGTCTAAAACGCAAGATTGGAAAGCTCCACCAGAAAATTAAAACAAAGTACTTTGGTTGTTCCCATGTCATCACTTTCTTGAAAAGTAGTTGTGGTCTATTATAATGCTAATTTTCAAGATTCTCCCACCACTATTTCTTGCCAAAAAAGACATTATTCCAGAAAAAATCAATTCCATGCACAGAATGACAAAGAAAGGTCAAAAGTTGGATAAAAAGCTACATTTTTCAAGACCCTTCTCGAGTGCTATTTTGGACATACACATGATCCTTTGCGATTATGATTCAGCACTATGCCCCAAAATGATCCCAGTATGATTAGGTATTATGTCAGAAAGTTTCTGTTCGTAATACCTTTCCATTCTGTATATAGGTCAAATAGATTAGTGGAGATGAACTTGTCTCCCCGAGGACAGATACCAGTAATTATGACGACATTGTGACGTTTTGAATATTTCATTCTCTATCGGAAAGCATGAGCTTTATCTTCGTGTATAACATCTATCGTTTTGATCCTACCACTTATAAACAAATGATTACATTTTCCCCTTACTCCCACTATGTTACTGGAAAATTAATATCACCGACACTCACTACAAATCAGTTAGGGATATGATCAGCAAGGGATATATGAGCAGTTAGGGATATGAGCAGTTCGGCATATGAGCAGTAAGGGATATGAGCAGTTAGGGATATGAGCAGTTCGGCATATGAGCAGTAAGGGATATGAGCAGTTAGGGATATGAGCAGTTAGGGATATGAGCAGTTCGGCATATGAGCAGTAAGGGATATGAGCAGTTAGGGATATGAGCAGTTAGGCATATGAGCAGTAAGGGATATGAGCAGTTAGGGATATGAGCAGTTAGGGATATGAGCAGTTAGGCATATGAGCAGTAAGGGATATGAGCAGTTAGGGATATGAGCAGTTCGTTAGCATATGAGCAGTAAGGGATATGAGCAGTTATATGAGCAGTAAGGAGCAGTTAGGGATATGAGCAGTTAGGCATATGAGCAGTAAGGGATATGAGCAGTTAGGGATATGAGCAGTTCGGCATGAGCAGTAAGCAGTATATGAGCAGTTAGGCATATGAGCAGTAAGGGGTATGAGCAGTTAGTGATATGAGCAGTTAGGGATATGAGCAGTAAGGGATATGAGCAGTTAGAGATATGAGCAGTAAGGGATATGAACCGTAAGAGGTATGAGCAGTTAGGGATATGAGTAGGGAGGGATATATGAGCAGTTAGGGATATGAGCAGTAAGGGATATGAGCAGTAAGAGGTATGGGCAGTTAGGGATATGAGTAGTAAGGGATATGAGCAGCAAGGGGTATGAGCAGTTATGGATATGAGTAGTAAGGGATATGAGCAGTAAGAGGTATGAGCACTAAGAGGTATGAGCAGTAAGAGGTATGAGCAGTAAGAGGTATGAGCAGTTAGGGATATGAGCAGTAAGGGATATGAGCAGTAAGGGGTATGAGCAGTTAGGGATATGAGTAGTAAGGGATATGAGCAGTAAGGGGTATGAGCAGTTAGGGATATGAGTAGTAAGGGATATGAGCAGTAAGAGATATGAGCACTAAGAGGTATGAGCAGTAAGAGGTATGAGCAGTAAGAGGTATGAGCAGTTAGGGATATGAGCAGTAAGGGGTATGAGCAGTAAGGGGTATGCGCAGTTAGGGATATGAGTAGTAAGGGATATGAGCAGTAAGAGGTATGAGCAGTAAGGGATATGAGCAGTTAGTGATATGATCAGTTAGGGATATGAGCAGTAAGCGATAAGAGCAGTTAGGGATATGAGCAGTAAGGGATATGAGCAGTAAGATGTATGAGCAGTTAGGGATATGAGTAGGGAGGAATATATGAGCAGTTAGGGATATGAGCAGTTAGGGATATGAGCAGTAAGGGATATGAGCAGTAAGAGATATGGAACATGATGAATTTTTTTTTGATGAATAATCATGTATATGTTAAGTGAATTACCTTTTTATAATGAAGAACAAATCGATATGGAAGTCCAAACACAGCCTGATCTTGAAGCAGTCAACACTTATTGACTAGGGGACCTTGAGAAAATGTCTTTTAACCCACTAGAGTTAAATGTCACTGAAAATAATGAATATATTACAGACGATACCGATGGAGAGATAAACTACTGGGAAAAGTTCAATAATTGCCAGTCTAATTATTATTTCGAAGAAACATTCAATGCACATATTCCTCAGCACTCTGATCCCAATACGCTATCTGTCTTACATATCAATGCCCGAAGTTTAAAGAAACACTACACAGAAATTCTCTCTCTACTCCACAATCTCCAACATTGTTTTTCTGTCATTGGAATATCCGAAAGCTGGCTCAACCCCGCAACACAAGAATTGTACGATATTCCTGGCTATACTCCTTTCCCATTATCTAGGTCTAAGCAAAGGGGCGGTGGTGTCATTTTATATGTCAGAGAATGTTATACAAACTGCTTTATTCGTGAAGATCTCACCCAAAATGATAAAAATGGAGTATATGAGGCCCTATTCGTTGAGATTTCTGATAGTGACAACACCTATGTCATAGGTTTAATTTATAGGCCACCCCGAAAAAGTGTAGAATATTTCAATACCAGTCTTTTAAATATATTTCACATTCTAAAACCGGAGAAGAAAAAATGTGTATTGCTTGGCGATTTCAATATCGATCTATTCAAAACACAAAACCACAGTCCCACTAAATCATTTTATGAAATTATGAAATCATTTCACTTTTTCCCAAAGATCTGTTACCCAACACGAGTGAAATCAAACTCTGCAACACTTATTGACAATATCTATTCCAACTTTCACGAGGAAGACGTTAAGGCGGGTGTTCTCTGATATCTCTGATCACTTTCCGATATTTCATATATGCAACTCTTCTCTCCCAAAATGCAATAAGCAACAGAATGTTACATATCGCCTTGTTAATCCCGCCAGTCAAACTCTGTTTAAGGAAAAACTTCAAGCAACTGACTGGAAAGCTGTATATACAAACAACGACATTAACTCTGCCACTGAGAGTTTTGGTGACATATTTAACACTTTATATGACGAATGCTTCCCCGTAAAATGCCGTCCACTCCACAAAAGAACCAAGAAACCATGGATTAGTACGGCTTTACTACACTCAATACACGAGAAAAATCGACTGTACAGACTATGGATAACTACCAATAACATCACATATAACCATCAATATAAAGCATATCGCAATAAACTAAACCATACATTACGACTGGCAAAGAAATTATACTACGAAAACAAGTTTAATCAGAACCATAACAACATAAAGGGAACATGGAAAATTATCAATGATCTAATGGGAACGAAAAAATCTTCCACCTTACCATCTGTAATTAATATGCATGGCACTGACACATCAGATACAAAGGATATCGCAAATGGTTTTAACAATTACTTTTGTTCAGTGGCCAACGAACTCGCAAATAAAATTCCCGGTGCCAATGCAAATTTTATGTCTTATCTGAAAAATGAATATACTAGTGAATTCTCTCTAACACCCTGTATCCCGGAAGAAATTATTAAAGTGGTGAATTCCTTAAAAAACGCATCCGCTGGACTTGACGGAATACGAATGTCGCTAGTAAAGCCTATTATAAACCATATAACTGCCCCACTGTGTTTCCTACTTAACCTATCATTTCAAAGTGGAGAATTTCCCGATATATATAAAATTGCTAAAATTACCCCAATTTTCAAGGCTGGAATATTATTGTTAATAACTACAGACCAATATCTGTGCTTTCATGCCTCAGTAAAATATTTGAAAAAGCCGTAGCTAATCGAATGATATCCTATCTTGAAGAACAAAATACCCTCTGCCCTAGTCAGTTCGGATTTCGATCAAACCACTCCACTTCTCACGCTGTATTAACACTCTATGAGAAACTTGCAATCGCTAAAGAAAAGAAAGAATATAGCATAACGACGTTTCTTGATTTAAGTAAAGCCTTTGATACCGTTAATCACGACATACTTCTGCAAAAATTAAACTATTATGGATTCCGAAACATCTCGAACGACTGGTTCCAAAGTTATTTATCCGACCGAACTCAACTAGTCTCCCTAGACCATACACTCTCATCCCCCTCAACCATCACATGTGGAGTTCCCCAAGGTTCGATTTTAGGACCAATCTGCTTCTTACTCTACATAAATGACATCACCGCTGCTTCGGGTTTAGATATTACTTTATTTGCCGACGATACAAGTATTACTTACTCCTCCCCTGACCCAAACTTGCTGACTCAAGTGATAAACACAGAACTCAATCAACTATATGAATGGTTCTGCTGCAATAAACTCCCGCTAAATATTAACAAAACAAAATGCATGCTTTTCAAACCATATCACTCGTCCGCCATATTTTTTCCATCAATTAAAATTAACAACGAAGAGCTAGAATTTGTTGAAAGCTTCAAGTTTCTAGGAGTGTATTTTAATACTAAACTCAACTGGCAAACCCACATCAATAAACTATGTTCTAAATTATCCAGGAACATTGGGGTTATCAATAATATTAAGGAATGTATCAATAGAAATACCCTTACCACTCTATATTACTCATTATTTTACTCCTATGTTACATACTGTAACATAGTATGGGGAAATACTTTTCCAACCCATACTGCTCCTCTCACTATCCTTCAAAAACGCCTTGTTCGCATTATATGTAAAACTTCGAGACTCGCACATACTGAACCTTTATTCGCACAGCTAAATATTCTAACTGTTGATCAAATCAACGACTACACAATTCTACTTTTAACTCATAAAGCCATGCACCATTCCTTCTCGTTACCACTGCACCTCCAGAACTACTTTACCAGATTACAACACGTTCATAACTATCCTACCCGACAGAACTACATAAACCTCTACAGACCGTTTTTCCGTACTCAATTGTCATTTTATACTGCTCGAATTAAGGGTCCTCGAGTATGGAACAACCTAACTACTGACCTGAAATGTACAACTTCCATATCATTATTCAAGTCACGATTAAAATATATTTTAACTCATAAGAATTATTCCTATCAACTCTGAAATTTTAAGATACCGTCAAATTCTACATATTCTAAATTACTCTTCTACACTAATGTGTACGCATGTAAATGTTGTGATAATACCTGCTCATGTTAATGTAATATGCCACATGTATAGTAGTTACTATAATTATTGTATACATGTAATATTATCTTTGTATATATGTTACATTAATCTTTTACAAGCAATAACCGATGTCTCATAACTTCACCTTAACTATATATAAATATTTATTTTCATATAATCGTGCAAAATTTAATATTTAATATATTTCCGGGATATAACAAGCCCCTAGGGGTTTTATTCCCGCCATCCACAGCACTATATGTTTTATCATTGAATTGTACATTGTTTTTTATATTGCTGTTATATGGTGAATAAATCAAATCAAATCAAATCAAATCAGTTAGGGATATGAGTAGGGAGGGATATATGAGCAGTTAGGGATATGAGCAGTTAGGGATATGAGCAGTAAGAGATATGAGCAGTAAGAGGTAGTTAGGGATATGAGCAGGGAGGGATGTGAGCAGTTAGGGATATGAGCAGTTAAGGATATGAGCAGTAAGAGGTATGAGCAATTAGGGATATGAGTAGGGAAGGATATGAGCAGTTAAGGATATGAGCAGTTAGGGATATAAGCAGTAAGAGGTATGAGCAGTTAGGGATATGAGTAGGGAGGGATATGAGCAGTTAGGGATATGAGCAGTTAGGGGTATGAGCAGTAAGATGTATGAGCAGTTAGGGATATGAGCAGTTAGGGATATGAGCAGTATGGGATATGAGCAGTAAGAGGTATGAGCAGTTAGGGATATATGAGCAGTTAGGGATATGATCAGTTAGGGATATGAGCAGTAAGGGATATGAGCAGTTAGGGATATGAGCATTTAGGGATATGAGCAGTAAGGGATATGAGCAATTATGGATATGAGCAGTTAGGGATATGAGCAGTTAGGGATATGAACGGTAAGGGTATGAACAGTAAGGGATATGAGCAGTAAGGGATATGAGCAACTAGGGATATGAGCAGTTAGGAATATGAGCAATAAGAGATATGAGCAGTAAGAGATATGAATAGTTAGGAATATGTGCAGTAAGGGATATGAGCAGTAAGGCATATGAGCACTTAGGGATATGAGCAGTAAGGAATATGAGCAGTAAGGGATATGAGAAAGGGATATGAGCAGTAAGGGATATGAGCAGTAAGGGATATGAACAGTAAGGGATATGAACACTAAGGGATATGAGCAGTAAATGACATGAGCAGTAAGGGATATGAGCAGTAAGGGATATGAGCAGTTAGGGATATGAGCAGTAAGGGATATGAGCAGTTAGGGATATGAGCAGTAAGGGATATGAGCAGTAAGGGATATGAGCAGTAAAGGATATGATCAGTAAGGAATATGAACAGTAAGGGATATGAACAGTAAGGGATATGAGCAGCAAGGGATATGAGCAGTTAGGGATATGAGCAGCAAGGGATATATGAGCAGTTAGGGATAGGAGCGGTTAGGGATATGAGCAGTTAGGGATATGAGCAGTTAGGGATATGAGCATTTAGGGATATGAGCAGTAAGGGATATGAGCAATAAGGGATATGAGCAATTATGGATATGAGCAGTTAGGGATATGAGCAGTTAGGGATATGAACAGTAAGGGGTATGAACAGTAAGGGATATGAGCAGTAAGGGATATGAGCAATTAGGGATTTGAGCAGTTAGGGATATGAGCAGGTAGGGATATGAGCAGTTAGGGATATGAGCAGTAAGCGATATGAGCAGTAAGAGATATGAGTAAATAGGGATATGTGCAGTAAGCGATATGAGCAGTAAGGAATATGAGAAAGGGATATGAGCAGTAAGGGATATGAGCACTTAGGGATATGAGCAGTAAGGAATATGAGCAGTAAGGGATATGAGGAAAGGATATGGGCAGTAAGGGATATGATCACTTAGGGATATGAGCAGTAAGGGATATGAGCAATAAGAAATATGATCAGTAAGGGATACGAGCAGTAAAAGGTATGAGCAGTAAGGGATATGAGCAGTAAGGGACATGAGCAGTAAGCGATATGAGCAGTAAGGGATATGAACAGTAACGGATACGAGCAGTAAAAGGTATGAGCAGTAAGGGATATGAGCAGTAAGGGATATAAGCAGTAAGGGATATGAGCAGTAAAGGATATGATCAGTAAGGGATATGAGCAGTAAGGGATATGAGCAGTAAGGGGTATGAACAGTTAGGGATAGGAGCAGTAAGGGATACGAGCAGTAAAGGGTATGATCAGTAATGGATAGGAGCAATGAAGGGTATGAGCAGTAAGGGATATGATCAGTAAGGGATATGAGCAGTAAGGGATATGAGCAGTAAGGAATATGAGCAACGGGTGTTGGTAACTAGATGGTGAATATGTCACTACATTTAAATACGGCAAATACAATAGCCACTGTCTTAAATTATGGACGTTGTCAGTTGTTTTCAGTGATACGTTATTCTCGTCATCAACTTAACTCTGATCTTCTACCGCCATCATTCATCACCCACTGCTATCATTCATCACTCACTGCCATCAAGCATTTCCCACTGTCATCATTCATCACCCACTGTCATCATCATCCACTGTCATCATTCATCACCGACTGTCATCATTCATCACCCACTGTCATCATTCATCACCCTCTGATATCATCCATAAACCAATGTCATCAGCATCACCCACTGCCATCATCATCCACTGTCATCATTTTTCATCCACTGTCATCATTCATCACCCTCTGACATCATCCATAAACCAATGTCATCAAGCATCACCCACTGTCATCATTCATCACACACTGTCATCATTCATAAACCAATGTCATCAAGCATCACTCACTGTCATCATCATCCACTGTCATCATTCATCGCCGACTGTCATCATTCATCACCCACTACCATCATTCATCACACACTGTCATCATTCATAAACCAATGTCATCAAGCATCACCCACTGTCATCATTCATCACCCACTGTCATCATTCATCACACACTACCATCATTCATCACACACTGTCATCATTCATAAACCAATGTCATCAAGCATCACCCACTGTCATTATGCATCACCGACAGTCATCATTCATCACCCACTACCATCATTCATCACACTTTCATCATTCATAAACCAATGTCATCATTCATCACCCACTACCATCATTCATCACTCACTATCATCATTCATCACACACTGTCATCATTCATAAACCAATGTCATCATTCTATTCTCAAAGAGAGCCGTGTCTACCCGCGGGAGACCAAAGCGACTCTCATGTAAACTGGTGACATTTTTGAATCTCCAATCTCAAAGCGAGGCAGCATGACATCACTCGCTCGACCGGGACTATTCATTCTCAAAGAGAGCCGTGTCTACCCGCGAACTACTTCCTGTATTAGATAACTCGCTTTCACGGCCAAGTATACATACCGACAATAATTTGTTCGCGATTGATATACTCCGAAACGGAAAGAGTCATTTCCCAATTATATAGCCCACGTTATGTTCAGCAATTCGCTTCTAACTCGGCGAAGTCAGCAGGTCAATGACAAGCCGGATACAGAGGTGAAAATCATACGCCGCCTACTCACCCCACAAATTTTGGGGGGGATGGCTCCCATTTACCCGTGAGACTCTTTCTCGCAGTAGGGAGTCTCGCGAGACGAGAATGGTCATCATTCATCACCCACTGTCATCAAGCATCACTGACTGTCATCATTCATCACCCAATACCATCATGCATTTCCCACTGTCATCAAGCATCATCCACTGTCATCATTCATCATCCACTGTCATCATTCATCTGTGGGTTATCCAACGTTCACATTTTTTTTTCAAAATATCAAACCATGTAATGAAATATTGTTGTTTTTACAGATGATATAATGGCCATGCGAGAATGTGTGTCTTTTATCCTCCTCCTTGTCTCGCTGTCACAAGCTCAAATATTCTATCCGCCATTCCCACCGCCAGGGCAATACCACCAGGCCTCCCCCCAACAACCAAGCCTACCTCGAGCTCCGTTGACCCAACATCAAATTATCGTAAACCAGCCGAACCAATTGCTGGCGTTGCTTCAACAGCTTCTTCTCCAGTCTCAGTTCCCACAACAACAACCACTGCAAGTAGTTCAACCGGCTCAAGATCCAGCTGTCGAGCCTCCAGAAGCAGGGGAAGCTCCCGCACCCACATACCAACCCGCCGGTGGGGCTGTCATTGAGGCAGGACCGGGAGCTTTGGGCCCGTCACTGAATACAGCGCCCGGTGGACAAATGACGAACGTTCTCGAAAGGCCGGTTATATACAACATCCCAAACAATGCTCCAAGCAATCCATTGCCTATTGCGCAGATCAGAAACCGGTTTTATGAACGTATCCTTTGAATAGTTTCTATACCAATTCATTAGTTTTATGGCTATTGCCAAATGTGTATAATGTGTTGTACGTGTCCTTCTGTCACTTTCTGTGTTTTCCTTAATAAACTTAATAATTTTCCTTTTCTCCACAATAAACCTCACCACCTTTGCTCAAGATAAAAGTTTGTTGACGCGCTTGATTATACATAGAGTTAATCGTGGTCGTCTGTTTCTATATAGTTACTTGATCACTATAGCTGTTACATGAACATATATCATTTTTCCTGACCGATTGGTTCAGATTTGTGCAATCAGGGTCACGCCACTCTCCCACCAAATATCCCAGGTTTTCATATGATACTTGCACATATGCCAATGGCTGGAGGAGATACGATGGACCCCCCAGCTTGTAGTTGTATTGGGTTTCATGACTGTGAGAGTGCGGCTCACAGAGTCATCAACCAGAAGACGAAGGACGAATGTGGGACGCTCCTTACTGGATACACATGTTGTTGTGAAGAACCGCCCACGGCCTATATAGGCAGGAAGAAAAGACGTACGGGTATATTGAAGTAGTTCTCGATTATCGTGTGATAAAAAAGCTTTTTCTTGATGGAGCGTTGTTTCAAATAAATGGAGATATAATCAAATACCACGAGAGACTTGGTGATCATGAAGCGCTGCTTTAATTAGTCAAGTTTGAGGACAGCAATGGCACTAGACACACAGGGGTCTACACTCCAATTAATCATCATGAAACATTGTCTTCAACTAAGTAGCCGAGTATGAAAACAACAATGGCACTAGACAAAGAGGTCAATACTCCAAGTATTGATCATCAAGCAATGCCTGCAATAGTCAAGTATGAGAGCCGGTTCTCGATATCTGTTGTGTAATCGCGAATATCTAACGGGTCATCAAGGATATATAATATATAATGGGTTGTCGAGGATATATAATGACACATCAGGAAGAGGAGTGTCAACGACAATGATGAACAGTGTGTCTGTAGACCCAATTCCGTTTGCAGTCGGTTGACATGATCAAATCCATGGAAAGGCGGCATGTTATTGATCATAAGTATTATGGAGCGCCGTGATGGACAGACGGCTAACCGATATGACGTTCGTGGGAGAGGAGGTGCCACACAACTAAGACAAAACAGAGATATTATGTTGCTCTTAAAAAGGTGGATGAAGGAACGAAATATGATTCAAAGCAACAGACGCACATCACGTGTGCTTTACATTGGTGTTAAAGATTCACATGCATAAAACAACATCAGTTAGCATTTCATTGTCAATCAGTGTCAGTTCATTGCCAATCAGTGTCAGTTCATTGTCAATCAGTGTCAGTTCAATGTCAATCCATTGTCATTCTTCTGCATTTAATATTTTCCTACGAAGTAGGCTACAGATCGCAAATTGTCCGGTAATGAGTGAGTCAGTCAGGCAGTCCATCCGAATCCTTTCGTCGGCAAAATAAGGAGAACCGTTGACATTAGAACCTTGATTTTTGGCATGAACGAGCATTAGGGCATTGTTACCAGCAAGTTCTGATCTGAAATAATTCTGATTAAAATTAGATTTATAATTAACACTTCAGTATATTGTTATAGATCATACGGAGAAAAGTCCGATCATTTAAGCGAGGGAAACATGACACCATGGAATTTGGGAACAGCCCTGGCATGCCTGGTGCTCTCTCGCTGTTGGATTCAACCGCAGATCTGAGGACAGCGACCTCAATTTAACTCCGAGTCTATTCAACTGCTTGATGTACCAGGGCCGGATCACTAAATGACCAGAACATTCACCAATATACTTTCATTTTTTGTGGCACGAATAAATACCCAGAATATAATCTTGCTCAATCTCACAAAAGGCATGTTATAAAGAGAACCTGTGGCTGTTATGGAAGGTTGTACATGTACCATATTATGATGAAACGTACTGTAGGGGAGGGTCACATCATATCTCAATGAAAATACGATCGAGTCCTAATGCCTACTCTACTTCGTAGGTCCTGTGACGTTAGTCACACTGCTCATGTTTTAAATTGTACCGTTTATTGCATATTGCATTATGTATATATTTATTTCCTGTACCATGATGATGGTGCTCTCAGTAATATAAAGTTTTCTTTAAATTGTCTGTTTATGTAGTTCAGCAAAATCATTCCTTCTCTTTTCCTCCAAGGTTTTGGGATGTTTAATTGGCAAGGTTTATTTAGGCAAGATAATAGTAAATCTTGCTTCAATGGCGACAATCTACTGAAGTTTTTACCTAAACTGTCGTATTCGGAACAGCATAAAAATAACACTTCAGATTGTCGGCCGAATTGAGGAGATATGTAGGAATTGGGAAACCTTGGCGACTAAAAATCAAACATATGACTCCAGAGGAAAGCCTCCGTCGGCACCTTCCATTCAGACTAGAATACAGAGGTTTCTAAGACGTAGCCTTGGTATCTCAGTTGCTCTTTTATTGCAACTGTTGATGTGGAAACAATGACGTAACCACACAGCCCTAGTACAGACTTAAGCAGAATTAGATACGCTAGCTGATCTGTGATGACAGATCAGCACAAATAAGTAACTCATCTGATGTTAGTCGATTAGCATCGAGGGCGTCATGGAGTAAATGCCTCAGCATGCCGACATCGTACGGAAAAGGATGTGTGGTGGTTACCCCAAAATAATTTCCTCGGGTGTGACGGTAGTGAACATGATTTTCAGTTGAAAGTGAAACGGCTGAAAGTGATTGTTATGTACTGTGAAAATGCCGAAGTTTCATATCATGCGAAATGCTGATGGTCTAAACTGGTTTTATTCAAGTTTGAAAACGGTCAGATGTGCTCTTTCCACATTTTAGAGACAATTTTCACGGGGATTCGCCCTTATATATAAAATATGACACCTCAAACCAAAACAATTTGTGTGTATTTATTATCACAATGCTTAGTGTTACAATCGGTTGAAATATCATTCTGGTTTGAGGTGTCATATTTCATCAAAATTAAAAATTATGCAAATGCTTCGCGTGGGGTAATGACATTATCCCCCAACGACAGTTTCCCCAGCGACATTTTCCCCAGCGACATTTTCCCCAGTGACATTTTCCCCCACGACAGTATCC
>JAVTVY010006019.1:0-37711 GCA_036873755.1 Hanleya hanleyi
GTACATATTGGTTTAGAGAGTGCAATCACGATAAAAGAACGGGACTGAAAACGATAGAGTGTTACATTACCAAATCTATCCAACCCGTGGACGTAAACTTCTGATACTTCTCATCCTAAAATACAAGATAAAGGGTTAATTTCAGCAAGTTTGTGAATATTAGCAACTAAAAGGAAATTACCATACATAAGTAGTGACTGACATGTGGCAGTTACTATTTTCTTGATTTCGCCCAAAAATATAGAGCCCCAGAAAGTCTTGCTAGATATAAACATAAATTTTACAGCAGATCTGTTTGCAAATTCAGAGAATAAAGCTACCAGGTCTGTGCGATTTGGGGGTATTTCCCAGCCTGGGGGTGGGTACATTCACTCTCCCCCCACCACACCTATTTATTTTGGTTCATCCTTGGAGTAGAGGACTGAAATTTCACATCCTATATTTGGGTCAAGTTCTACAAGAAAATAAAAAAGGAAATTCAAGATGGCCACCATAATGACGTCGTCTTGTCGGAAGACATTTTCGTCTATTTATTAAATCGATTTGCCGATTTTTTTCATTTTTCATTTTTTTGATAAAAAATAAATTACTTTTGTGCCATTTGGGGCTATAAAAATGCGAAAAGATGAAAAGACTAAAAACACGACTTCATGAGGACACCTCGTGGCCGCCATTTTGACTTTTCCCATGATCCTTTGCACTTAGGATTATGCCTAGTCTCACAAATGACGCCAATAAGATTCACAAAAAAGTAAGAAAGTTTCATATACCTTGTTCTCTTCGTTCCTGAGCTGAGATGAAAAGTTTGGTAGGGGGAGGCATAATGGTCCCCCCCCCCAAGATAGGGTTAAAGTTTGGAGCCAGTCAAAAAATTTGATGTTTTTATTCATAAAACTGAAAGATTACAAGTATTAGAGAGAAAAGTATGAAAGTCCATAAATAATTATCATTACGGCACGCTTCCTCTAATCCCGATGACAAGGGCGTAGGCAACGGGGGGCTTGGGGGGGCTTGAGGCCCCCCAAATTTTGACGGCCGACAACAAAAAAAGAACAAAACAAACAAGCAAACGAAAAAAGGAAAGAAAGAAAGAAAAAGACACCTAACATAGCATATAAGATCACGTATCTTATTCAATTATTACAGGAGAAGTAAACTTATCACCGCCAGTGCATACCATTAGGCCTAAAATAAGATTGCAATTGATCAGTGATCAAAGCCATAGATTGACGATTTCTGGCTCCAATCGAGAATGGAATAGTGTGCTCCAAATCCAATCAAATGCCGCCTATTTGGACGAAAAACATCCGATGAGGAGAATTTTTCGTAACTTTTTCACTATAAACTTATTTGTTTTTCAATTGAGATCCCAGTACTTCTTTATTCACAAACAAGAGATATACAAACTCTCAACTACTTTTCATCAAGAAACCCTAGAAATAAACCTACTGTCTTTCCCAGATAATAAATCCCAGACGTTTTTGGTGATATTTCGGAGAAAATTTATCGTACAACATTGAAACTTCACACAGTATATAAACTAAAAAGCCCGAATTGTCTTTCTGTCTTTCATTAAAATTTGTTGAGAACTGACCAAAGTCACCGATACCTACCATGTTATTTTGAGGCCACAATAACTTTGATCTGCCATTGTTAAACATGCGAGCTTGACGTAAAAAGTCAAAAATATCTCACAAATTTCCTATCTAATTTTTGTTTTCGCGATTTATTGAGAACTACTGGAGGGGAATAAATTTAGTATTTTTTTATCTACTGTGTGAAGTTTCAATGTTGTCGGATAAATTGTCCCAGAAATATCGTCGGAAACGTCTAAGGATTAACTTGAATTATAGTGCAAACCTGAGACTGAATGATCACTTCAGCTTGTATATCATTGCAGTGATCGTCTTTGTTATGAAACATTTTGGGATAAACCAAAGTTCAGTTGTTACAACGTTATACTACTCAGATGGTCCCAGAGAGTGCCAATTTACCATCAAGTTTCAAAAAAAAAATCTTAAGCTGCGAGGGGGGATACCCCCCTCTCAGACTCTCCCCCTCTCAAGCCCCCCCAAATCTGACAACTTCTCTACGCCCTTGCGATGGAGCAGATGATGCAACAGGCGCACAGGCCTACGTGACATCAATTGTGTAACATCACCAGTAACACAATGAAACTGCGTCATGCCATATCTCTCTCTGTTATTCCCTTCTGCTTTCTTCGATGCGTTTATGCCACAGTCAAATGATCTGGATTTTAATCATAGGATGCCTTCATTATTCTTCCTGATCCTTGTTTTCAATTAACGGGTGGGACCAACACTACCAAACATACCAATAAATGTTACACTCACCAGCCCATGTATGTACGTGATGTGTAGCGAGACATCGACGTCGACAACTTCTGATTGGTTGTATCTTGGCCGAATATGCTTGTCGTAATTTTTCAGCAACTTGCCGCGGAGCTCTTTAACGTCGTCTGACGTTGACGCCAATGTAAACCTCGGCATCAGTAACGCTGTAAGGATGGAAAAGTTCTGTGGTATACAAGCGCAGATGAATTTACTACTGACGTGGTAGGTCATTTGTGACAGCTAATATTAATGTTACAAGATGTGCTCAGTCGTATTTTTCAAGCGTCTTGTGACCCAAACATGTGCGAAATGAGTGGGAAAGCATGCTCTCCGGGTTTTCAAGTTGGACTGGTGTTTCGCTGTATTGAAAGACTGACCTCATATTCGGATGTTAAAGGCCTTTTTGCGAACCCATCGTTGTTGTCGTTACAAAGTAGGCCTGAATCGGAAAATGCTGAAAAACGTAGCCTGAAGATAGTTACATTTCATGTGCGGTGCAATTAGTTCCTGGAATTGAGTAAATGTTAAATACGGAGTGTGCAAGGATGACACACGACAATAAAGTGAATAGCGCAGCACAAGGCTGCGTCACTTTTGGTGAGTGTAAATTATACACAATATGGAATAAGCTCCTGCAAATTGCAAAAATAGAAAGGCTGCTATACAAATACTGACGATTAACTTCTAATCATACACTTGACAATGAATTGTAAACAATTTCCCAAATTTATTTTTATGTACCAATTAACAAAGATAAATTTGGGAAATTGTTTAAAATCCATTGGTATACATATGGTTAAAAATTAATCGCCTATGTCAATATTTGTGTGGTAACCTTTCTATTTCCGTTTTTTTTTTTTTTTTTTTTTTGCAGAAGCTTATTCCATATTGAGTATAATTTTCACCGATCAAAGTGACACAGCCTAATGGTACGGTTTTCACTTTGTTATCGTGTTTCATGCTTGTACTCTCAGTATTTAACGTTTACTCAAGTCAGGAACTAACTGCACTGTACCTGCAATTACATTATCTTCAGCCATACGCTTTTCAGCAATTTCCAAAATACACTGTAACAACAACAACAACAACAACACTGTAATTGCAACCATCTTTAGGGATAAATTATAATTTAATACTGGCTCGGTGAGAATCGAACAACATATGTTGTGAATTGCAACACCGCAGAGTTCAATAGCCTTTAAAACCCTCATTACATGTCATTGTCACAGCCTCCAGGTACATATGATGAATGATATGATAAGAAGCTTATTGTAATGACTTACAAAGACCAGTGGAATATCTTCCTAGCAGGGTTGTAAAAATATTGTGAGTACGGGTACCCAATCAAACCATTAAGATAGGTAATGAGTATGCACACTAAATATGTATTACATTGGAGTACAATTGCACGCCGATTGAACAAAGTCTAGTGTTTGTTTGTACTTTTTGTGGCAGAGGTATGGTGGCGAATATTTTCCTACGAAGTAGGCTACCATCTGCAAATTGTCCGGTATTCAGTAAGTGAGTCCATCCGAATCCTTTCGTCGGAAAAATAGGGAGAACCGTTGTCATTAGAACCTTGATTTTTTTGCCTGAAAGTGCTTTCGGGGACTTACCAGCATGTTCTGAGCTGACCTACCTTTGATGAAATTTTTTGGTGATTTTTGATGAAAATCACTGGTGATTCTGACTTGGGCTGTGCCCATCTTATTATAGGCAGAGCGGGGGGATTTCTAAGAGTTCAGTGCGCGTCGGAGTTTTAATGCCTACCCTACTTCGAAGGTCCTGTGACGTTAGTCACACTGCCATGTTTGAATTTTATTTGCGAGTTAACTTCTACATAGGAAAGTAAATTGTATTGGAGAACGCTTTATATTATACATTGAAACCTGTGAATACAGACACCTGTGTAAAAGGACAAACCTCTAAATACCGACATTGTCAAGGGATCCAATACTTAAATGTAATGGATTTTGAACCTTGATAAACGGGAACCCCGTCAAGACCGACACTATAATCGGTATACACAGGTTTCACTACTACGTTCTTTCGTTGGTACTTATAGCATATTAGAAATACCAGTTCACCAGTAGTCCCCCACTGTTCTGAATGTTATATATACCTACGTGAGCAGAAGTGAAAGGTATTCTGACAAAAAGTACATACCCATGAATGCTGTCACCAAATACGCTTGATACAGAAACCTTAACATATCGATAAGTACTCCCCAAAATATGGCAATGACCTCTCTACGTGCCTTTCGGTGCACGTACGTGTATATCTATCAGTTTTATGTTTTCGACTATATCGGTCTCAAATGACTGTATTTGTTAGTTTGGAGAAGCGACAGCTGTCGTAACCTATCATGCCGTGCTTCCAGCTGAGCCAAAACTGTTACGAAAGAATCACTGATCAAATGAATAACAGGTTGCTTGGCATTAATGCCAACATGTGTATGTAGAATAAATTAGAATTGAATAGAACTGTGCGTATTGATGCTCGGAGGGTAAGCGTGCGAAATGAATTAAGAACGCATTTGTTCTTCGCAGAGGCCTACCCCTGCACAATGAGGCCTGATCGAATAAAGCTATTCTTGCAAAACGTTGGAACTGATTAACCGAACAGGAATAGTGAGAATTACATGCAGGTATATTTCGCTTTGTTATAGCCGTTTTACCACTGACGTCGGAATTGATGACGCATTAATGCGCATATCTGTATTAGAGATAATCCGAGATCTCTAATATTTTTGAAATCTCTTAATGATTTTTTTAATTTGAGGATACTGACAGAAAGATCTGTCCAATACGATCGTATAGGAGAGACAGTTCTGACCTATAGGATCCAATAGGGCAAATCTTCTGTCCTATATAGGATTCTGTATGACAGAATAATATATAGGACAAAAACCAGTTTTGTAAGATACTATATATATGACACATTTGAGGGATCATGTGTAACTTGGCATACAGAATGGATTACCTTGGGCTAAACCGGAGTGATTGCGAAACTTTGCACCATATAGCAATATGGCCGTCACGGACAATTTTAAATTTCAAAACTTGTATTTGATAGATTAAATCAGCATATATAGAGGCTATCTGAAATGGCGATATTGATTTTCGCATTCATAAGCATCTCCCACGGTTGAATTACAATGAACAGTTATAAATATATTATAAAACTCTAATGCCACTTCCATGGTTCAAAGGTGGATTTTTACATATTATGCTTGCATACAAGAAGTATTCTATGAAAAGAGTCGCGGATAATATCAACTCGCTCCGTTAGACGTTCGCCATATAGTGACGAAGGGTTACCGTACCTGAACTGTGATCAGGTGTTTTGGTGTTTTTTATTCGAATTAATTTTCGATATCTTCTACGGTGGCCCCCCGTGACATTCCATGTATTTCCATGAAATCGACTCAAGTTTTAGCGAATTCGCTGCACCTTTTGCAGGTTTAACCTTGCTTTAGATAAATCGCAGAAGAAACGCTAAAAAGCTTCTTGAAAAACTCCGAAAATCAGGGAGCTGCGGTGGCCCATGCAGGGACATCAACTTTTCTTTTATGTTTTATTTTTTACATTTTCTTTTTTTATTTTCTGATTTTCTTGGGGATTTTTTTTCATTATTCGCCTATCTTCTGCAAACAGATCTTTGTTTCTCACATAATTTCTTTAGATTTTTCTCATTCCTAGTAACGTCGTCATATATGTCTTTATCAGTTTTGAAAACGTTTACACCGCGGTTGAAACGTTTACACCTCGGTGAAAACCTTTCAACCGCGGTGGAAACGTTTGAACCGCTGTGTAATTGCTATCAAGGATTTAGATCGGCTTAAGGTGAAAAGAAAGATGAAGAAATTGTGACGACGTTAGTTGCGACAAATCTGAAAAAAATCTGTGTTAAACAAGAACATTTTTGTTGAAAATAGTAAAAAGCCCTTAGAAGTTTGAGGCTCCTATAGGCCTACTCATTCTTGAGATATGGCGGTACCGGTAACAAGAAAACAGATAGACGGATGTACATACCTCACCATACCCCAAATCCATTTCTAGCAGCCCATGACGGGATGTGTGTCTGGTGTATGTTTATTGACTCTTGACCTTATCATTCTTGAGGTATGTTGGTAAGAGCGATTTTTTAAAAAGTTGACATAATTTGACCTACTGACCTAGAAAAACTGGGTCAATCTCACTGATTTTTAATAGTCTTCTGATCAGTGTCACCACATGTATGTGCGATGTAAGCATACTCATTCTTGAGATTTATGACCAATTTATGACGTCAGTCAACTTTGACCTTGTGACGTAGTAAGCTATGTGTCAGTCTGAAAGAGTTTTAATATTTGTTGGCTTAGTTTACAGGACCACAGCATATGTGAGCCAAGTTTGGTGTTCCTATACATATACTCATTGTTGAGATACATGTATGGTGGTAAAGAGAAAACAGGCAGACGGGTGTACATGCATGATGACAATACCCTACGGCCAGGTTTAGTCTGACAAAATATTACAGAGCCTAGAATATCAATCTTGAGTTATGGTCGTAAGAAGCAATTTGTGACAAAGTTGACATAATTTGACCGGGTGACCTAGAAAAAGTTCATCTCACAATTGATTTACAATAGGCTTCCGAGATGTGACCATATGTACATGTATGTGTTATATAAGTTTGGTGTTCCTATAGGCATAGTCATTCTTCAGATATGGTGTTAAGGAGAAACCGGAGACGGACGGGCGTACATGATGGCGACAATACCCCTCGGGCAAAATTGCCCGAGGGATACAAATCGATGTCCCCCATGAGCCACCGTAGGGAGGACATTGCAGAAATTGTTTTGGGAAAGAAAACGCAGAAAATTTGTGCGAAAAGTCAGAAAATTGTTTCTTCCGCGGAGATACAAGTTATCTACGCGGAGGAAATATTATCACAGCGAATAAAATATTTCCTCCCGAAAGATCAATGACCAGATGCATCTTTGATAGAAATTTAGAAAGGCTAACTTTAACCCGCGTTTGCTGTCTAATTCACTCGTTTTTGCAGCGGAATACTGTACAGCTTATACGTGTATGTACTTTCTCTTAAATTCTATAATAGGCCCGCCAGTTTATGATGAATGTAACCGAACAATCGCCTAACTTTATCTGTGTATTGTGTTGTAATGTCATACACACGATCGATAGATAGCTTCATTGAATTCATTGATATTGTTTTCCAGAAAGTCACGAACGCCGGTAGAGCCTGATACACAAATCTGTTTTCGGTCCTATTACGGTTTTTACAACAGCGTGAACTTTCAACATTAGCATATTACTTTTAGAATGACAAGGGATTTCGGATGTTCATTCCATCGCGATAGAGAATTTGTTCGGCAGTATGCTGGTCTTGTCCATTACTGCGGTTCTTGGCGAAAGGCACATTTCGGAACGGTCGCATTGATAGCTAACACTGAAAAGTACCTTTGCCACACGAGATTGAGGGCAGGAAAACACAAAAGCAAGCAACCAAATACTTCCATTTATGGGCGTATGAGTCTGCTTGTTACACGAATTATGGAGATAGACTCTGACGGTGTGGTGTTATATAGCGATCCGGACGGGCATTCCATTTCCTTATCTGGTCTTGGTCTTGTCTGTCAAAAATTGCAACGAACAACTGTTCGATCAGCCCTTCTTGACTAGGATTCCCGATAACTCTAACTTCTTTCGTTTCTAAAATCAATTAATTTCAATGTCTGGTTATATGCACTGAAATTCGGCTCATCCTTTCCTTGAAAATGTGCTAAATAGATGGGATTCCATGTATATTGACCATGTAATGAGGAGGATAGCTCATTACGTATTAAATATAACGAGCATATATAATATATTTTATCAATTGGAAGGAGTATATTTTCTGTATATTATTTTGGAAAGTTGTACTCATTTCCATGATATTTAGTAAATACAACTCAATTTCATAGTGTGGTATATAATGTTTCTATACTCGGGATGAAAAGTAATATTAATTTCAATTCTAGGTCGCTAAACTAATTTGTTAGTAAACGAGAGAAGATTATTATATGACCTGTCATTTTGGTGTGGAAAGATCATATCCCGATTTATTGGTCTACCGTTTCTGCATGTAACAAAAATAGTCGCCATATTATGGTTCTTAGTTGAGCGTGAGCTTTCATAGATAGCCGGTGACTTTTAGAAACATCGTTGGATGTTCATTTCAAGGTAGCAAAAACTTTGTCCAGAATTTGCTCCTTTACCGTTGAAAGGATGACAAATGTCTGGGGCACCATGCACTTCACAAGACATCCATATAGACAGGCAAATGCACTGCGGGTTCGATTCCACCTTCACAATTACTCGACTTTACAAACCTGCCCAGTGAGCTTCGCACAGATGAAATTGGCATTCTTGATAGGTGTAATGCACCTGTTTTGGCAATGATACACCCACATGTAATGCATATAACACGACATTAAATTCCATTTATCTCTCGACGAACACAATCATTCGACAATACGGCATGCACATCCCTCCAATCAGATCGCCCTGTAAGGCAGTTTGGATTACAATTCTCCCAGTCACACTTCTCGAAAGAATACTTCATTCCATACCGAACCGATCGAACGTGGTTAGAACCTTGCTTTGTCCGATATTTGTGACATATTTCTGCAAAGGTATAATAAAATGGACATACCTCATCTCACTGTTCATCTGTCCAATAGCACACACTTTTCTTTCTGTAAGCGTCGTGTCAGATTTCTTCAGATTAAATCGTCCAAGTGTCATTTTAATAACACTGAACTATTGGAGACCATTGAAGAAAACAATACGCTTTTAGTTCCCTCTGAAGACATTTTTAGCTCATCTGGGCCGAAGGCCCGATGGGCTTATGTCATGGCCTGACTGTCCGTCGTCCGTCGTGCGTCGTGCGTCGTGCGTAAACATCTTCTTCTCTGAAACCGCTTGGCCGATTAAGCTGAAACTTGGCATGCATTTTCCCCCCAATGAGTACACCAGAATTTGTTCATGCCGTGTCGATACGATTTTAAATATGGCTGCCATGGCGGCCATCTTGAATTTACCAGTGAAATTTTGTCATCATTATTTTTCGGTAACTACTGCATGGATCTTTCTCAAATTTGGTACACAGGTTCCTCTTGGGGTCTAGTTGTGCAAGATACCTTTTGCGGTCTGATTCAAAAATCCAATATGGCCACCAGGCGGCCATCTTGGATTTATTGTTATCGCGATTTCTGAGGAACTACTGCATAGATCTTTCTCAAATTTGGTACACAGGTTCCCCTTGGGGTCTAGTTCTGCAAGATACCTTTTGTGGTCTGATTCACAAATCCAATATGGCCACCAGGCGGCCATCTTGGATTTCCCCATGAAACATTGTCATTGCGATTTCTCAGGAACTACTGCGTGGATCTTCCTCAAATTTGGTACACAGGTTCACCTTGGGGTCTAGTTGTGCAAGATTCCTTTTCTGCTCTGATTCGAAAATCCAATATGGCCACCAGACGGCCATCTTGGATTTCCCTATGAAACTTTGTTATCGTGATTTATCAGGAAGTACTGCATGGATCTTTATCAAATTTGATACACAGGTTCCCCTTGGGGTCTAGTTGTGCAAGATACTTTTGTGGTCTGATTCAGAAATCCAATATGGCCACCAGGCGGCCATCTTGGATTTCCAAATGAAACATTGTTATCGCGATTTCTCAGGAACTACTGCATGGATCTTTCTCAAATTTGGTACAGAGGTTCCCCTTGGGGTCTAGTTGTGCAAGATACAATCTGTGGTCTGATTGAAAAATCCAATATGGCCACCAGGTGGCCATCTTGTATTTCCAGATGAAACATTATCGTGATTTTTCAGGAACTACTGCATGGATCTGTGCAAAATACCATTTGTGTTCTGATTGAAAAATCCAATATGGCCATCAGGTGGCCATCTTGGATTTCCCCATGAAACATTGTTATTGTGATTTCTCAGGACCTACCCCATGGATCTTTCTCAAATTTGGTACACAGGTTCCCCTTCGGGTCTAGTTGTGCAAGATACCTTTTCTGCTCTGATTCAAAAATCCAATATGGCCACCAGGCGGCCATCTTGGATTTCCGCATGAAACTTTGTTATCGCGATTTCTCAGGAACTACTGCATTGATCTTTCTCAAATTTGGTACACAGGTTCCCCTTGGGGTCAAGTTGAGCAAGATACCTTTTCTTGTCCGATTCGAAAATCCAATATGGCCGTATCTTGAATTTCCCATGAAACTTTATCATGAAATCTCAGGAAATAACTGCATGGATCATTTAGTGTTCAGGGGAGACAACAAAAGTTAGAAACTCATCTATTGCAGTTCTTTAGTAAAAATTTCTCACAGCTACTTTCTCCAGTTACAGACAGATGAGCTACAGTGCCGTGGCACTATCTTTTCTTTTCTTTCGAGGCCCAGTACAAATACGCGGAAGAGCTGTGATCGAAAATTGCAGAGTGGGAATCCACTTCTGTGGGGAGGGAGAAACACATATAAGCATTGTTTTTTTTATTGTTTCGTCTCGAAACACAACAATCCTATCGTCACAAACTCAATCCTCCAATTGACAGCTGTGATAAATTTGACGTCGCGGTACATGCCCTGATCTGTCGTGCTGGGTGATTTAAGGATAGCTATCCCCCTTAGGGGCAGTTTTTGCACCCCCATGACAATTTGTCGTTTGTATCAATAAATATACAAGATAACCATAATAAACTATATATTTTATGAAAGCATACCTCGTAGGGATTCCAACTATATGATTTGTATAACTGACGCTGCTACTGTGTAGAAAATATTCCAATTTAAAAAAATTAAAATGAAAACAATAGCGTCCATTTTTCAATTGAAATTTCATGAAAACTGTTGGTCTTGTTTCAACTTTGATGATATACCCTGGTAGGAGACAATTCAAACTAGTAAAATTTATCTCATTTTTTTTTATTTTTGCCTGGTTTTGTTTTTATAACTATTTTACTAAAATAAATTGAAAAAAATGTACTTTTTTTACGGTCGTTTGTCTTAAAAGTTGGATAATTAAAAAACGAAGCCGAACTTACAAAAAGTGAGATAAACTTTTCTAGATCACCTTATAAGTAACAAGCATGCCAAATTTCAAAAGCGTAGCATGGATATTTTTCGAGAAATAAACGTTTGAATTTCGGATTTTGTACAAAAATGAAAGGCTAGAAATCGGGCAAAATGTGTCCAGCTATACATCTGATGAATTAATCCCTATTTTTTGCTTGAATTCTATTGTCAAATACATTTTTAATCTGTCTAATGGGACCTACTCGAATTCCTGTTCATTCTGGATAACTATTACACTAAGTTTTTTTCATCAAGTTTTTTGATTGATTGATTGAAATTGTAGTTTAAGGGCCGCTTCCCATTCGGATTTCGCGGCCCATCAACTCAATGTTTTATTTGGATTTCGCGGTACATTTCTTTGTTTTCTTTTAATATCTTTTCCAGCGCTAAGTATATAAATAAATAAATAATAAATAACAATGAGAGATTAGCAGGAGATATAAATAGAAGTAAATAAGAATCGGTATGTACAAGTTCATAAGTCTCTTTCGGGTTTTTTTGGTTAAGCTATACTAGTAAATGTGAGTTCATTGTAGGTCTAATCGGGTGGATGATTCCTTTGTCTTGGTACCCCTTTGTATGCACAAAGCCGTCCAGAAAAAAACTGGGAGAACCATGGGCGTCTTCAGGATTTTTCGAATCGACTTCCCTAACGACGCCCTTGTGAACATGGTGGGTTCTTCCAGAAATCTGTGCCTGTAACAATTTCTTGGAGTGTGTATTGGGGCACAGGACGGCAGGTCTACGTCCTATATTGTGTGAAAGTCAAAGGATGGTATTCTGTGTTGAGGCGTCATTTCGGTGTCATATATGGGGCAGCGTGTCGGCGTGGTTTAGGATTCGGTTTAGGATTTTGGTTTAGGGTCGAGTATTCTGGGCGTTCTTGTGGACCGACGATCATGACGATGATGATAATCATGTTCATCTCCATTTGGTGCTGTTTCATAATATTTGTCGTCATCGGTGTTCTGTTTCCTGGCTGGTCTTACTCGTCTGTGGTCTTCAGTGTGCTGTGCCTGTATTACAAAGAATAGAAGAGTTTGTAGTTTCTTGTTTTCTGGTGTTATTTTTTGCCACCGACTGGCACTATCGTGATATAAGTCACACATGATCAATAGCAATAAATAATTAGGTACTAAATATTATAAATAAAAATATTATTAGAGTTAAAGTCGATTGTGAATGTTTGATATAACCTCCAGTCTTCTGCCCCTGCTAGAAAACCGGACGGTTAACATTCGTTAACGAAGGTTGGAAATAAGGGAACACAATTTGGTCGGAGCTCGTTATTAGGAGCTTTTAATTTGATCAGTGACTTTGTCTATGTTATTGCTATGGCATTTTGATTGGTTAGTGTCCAAATTTGATCAGTCATTTCTGATCACTGACCCTTATTTCCGCCCCTGTAAAATAGTTTTGACTCTAAGCGTGCTACATTTATTCAAATTTGGTCCTAGGTTTCTTTGTGTCTTGGTGTAACCATATAGTATTAAATGGTAGAGTGATAGTCAGTCGATTTGATGTAAGCCAGTAAGGCGGAGTATACTTTGTTTATAAGAGGTGGTTTCGGATTTAATATAGAAGCCAACGACAGAGGGACATTTAAGTTTTTGAGTTCGTTTTCCAGTGTTCGGCGATAGAGGTCATGTTTTGGGCATTTGAGTATAAAATGTTCTATCGTTTCTTCTTCGTTGTTGCATGAAGTGCATAGTGGTGATGTGTTTTTTATTAGCTTAGATAAGTGAGATTTTAGTCCTGTTTTGCCTAGTCTTAATCTTGTGATGATGCGGTCGTCACGTTTACTGTCTAGTTGGAATCCAAAACTCCTTCTTTTCCCCTTATCTAGAATACTATGTAGCCATCTACCTCGGTTTTCTTCGTTCCATTCCTTCTCCCATTTACTATCTATTCTGGTTTTAATGATAGAATTCAGTTCTTTGGTTCCTAGTCCTATATGCACGTCAGGTGCTGTCTTGGTGAGGCTGTCTTTGGCTGTCCTATCGGCCGCTTCATTTCCCCTAACGTCCACGTGGGCGTTTTTTCCAAGCTAAAATGGCGTCAATGTCATTGTCTCGTATTTGTGTACATAGCATTTCTATTTCGTGTATGAGGTCAGGTCTGCTGTCGGATTTGGAGTTCTTTATAGATACCAGTCCGCTTAAGGAATCGCTAAGAATAACAGTGGAAACAGATCGGTTCTGAAGAACCCATTCGAGAGCCTTGATTATGGCGACTAATTCAGTGGTGTATACAGACATATTGTCTGGTAGTTTGAAACCTTCGTGAATGTCAAGTTCTGGTATAACGAATGCAGAACCTGTATTGTGACTTGTGTTTTTGGAGCCGTCTGTATATATTTTCAAGCGATTTTTCCAATGTGTGTCAATATATTCGAGGGCAGTGACCCTTATATGCTCTGGGTTGTCCTGTTTGGTGATGTAGCTATATATATTCGTGTCCACGTGTGGTGTGATTAGTTGCCATGGTGGTCTATTGACCTTGTCAGTGTCAGAGATACAAGAGATTGGGATGTCGTGTTCTTGGTATAATCGCTCTATCGTGTAACCGAATGGCGCGGAGTCTTTTTCCCATTTCCTTTTTAGGAATTCGTATTCGGTTTTTGGGCCAAAAATTGTGTGGCATGGGTGGTTTTCGCCCTTGGCTATTGTTTTCCCTGCATATTTCATTGACAGCTCTTCTCGTCTTAAATGTAAGGGTTTTTCATTAGTTTCTATTTGTAGACTACATAATGGAGTTCCTTTGAACGCCCCGGTGGATATTTTTAATGCCGAATACTGGATGCTGTCTATTCTTTTCAGATGGGTCTTGCATGCTGATTGGTAAGCGATTGAACCATAGTCTATTTTGGATCTGATGAGTGTTTGATATAATTTGATTAAGCTATGTTTATTGGCCCCCCAGTTGGTACCCGATACGCACCTCATAAGGTTCAGGTCCTTGTTACACCGAATAATTATTTGGTCGATGTGGTCTTTTCAAGTGAGTTTTCGGTCGAAGATCATACCTAGGTATTTGACACTATTCTTAAACTCGATTTTCTGGCCTCCTAGTGATAGCGTGATGTCTGTGTTTTGTTTATTTGAGAATAGCACACCGGTAGTTTTGACAGCTGAAAATTTGAATCCCCATTTATCGGCCCAGTCGCTGACTGTATTTAGTACTTTTTGCATTATACTTGTTAATTTTTTTATCGAGCCAGCAGATTTCCACATGGCAGCATCATCAGCAAAAAGTGATTGTTCAATTTCAGGATGTTTTGTGTCAATTTCGTTGGCCAGGCCATTAATCAGGATGTTAAAAAGGGTGGGGCTTATGACGCTGCCCTGTGGGGTGCCGTTATCTAGCTGGTGGTCCATGGACATGGTGTTACCAATACGAACTTTGAAGCTTCGGTCATGAAGAAAATTTTTTATCCAGTGTTGTATCCTGCCCTTAATTCCTAGGTTGTTTAATTGGGTGATAATCCCGTCCTGCCATACAAGGTCAAACGCCTTTTCTATATCCAAGAAAATGCCTAATGTATATTGGTGTTTGGCATTACCCTTTTTGACTGAGTGTTGGAGTCTGGCTATGTGGTCTAAAGTACTTCTTTTTTTCCGAAAACCGCTTTGTGTTTTGTTTAACAAGTTGTTGCTTTCCAGGTGATATTCAAGTCTGTTTTTGACCATGGTTTCCATAATTTTGCATAAATTTGACGTGAGTGAGATCGGCCTATATGACTTACTATCTGATGGGTCTTTACCAGGTTTTGGTATTGGGATAACAATAGATGATTTCCATTTGTTCGGGAGTTGTTTGGTCTTCCAGCTCACATTAATTAGTTTTAGGATTAGTTTCTGAGTGGTGTTTGGTAGGTGCTTTAGGATTGTATACCCTAGTTTGTCTTCGCCGGGTGAACTTTCTTTTTTAGAGTGTAAAGCTTTTCTGTATTCATTGATATTAAAGTCTCCGTTAAGGTAGTTTTCTATATAGTCATTTGTGTCATTTTCCAGGATCGTTTCTTGTTTGATTTTTCTGAATTCTGGTTTCAGGTTGCTATCGCTACTGTTTGATGCGAATGATTCAGCAAGATATTCTGCCTTTTCGAGATTAGTTCTCTTTGTTTTGTTTAGTACGGGTATTGTGTTAGTTGCTTTCCCTTGAATGCTTTTTATTTTATTCCATACTTTCTTTGAGTTAGTTTTCGTATCTATAGTGTTGCAGAAATCTTCCCAGCATCTTGATTTGGCTTCTTTGACGCTTTTTTCTGCTATTCTTTTCAGTTCCTTATATATTTCATGATCACTCTGGAAGCGGCTTTTTTTGAATTTTCTGAGTGATTTTTTCTTTGCTGCGATGTTCTTTCCACACTCTCGGTCCCACCAAGGCACTGGGTTTTTGTTGGGTCGCTTATTCGTAACTGGAATATGTTTTTGTGCTATGTTTAGAAGTTTGCTGGTTATATTTTCATTGAAAGTCTCTATATCATTACTAACTATATCGTCATGAATTAGACTTTGGCAATCGTTTTGGAAGCTTTTCCAGTCTGCCTTGGAGTATTGGAAGCGTGGGAGAGGGTCTGTCTGTTCGAAATCTGGTTTCATGCTAAATTTAGTCAGGATTGGAAAGTGGTCGCTGTCTAGCGTATCTGGTAGGACTGCCCATTCTGATTTAACTGCTAGTTCGGGAGAGACTATTGTTAGGTCAATTGCAGTGAGTTTACCGGTTCGCATATCTATTCTAGTCCCTTCTCCCGAGTTCAGGAATACGAGGTTATTATCATCTAACCATTTTTCTACTGATTTACCCCTATCATCTGACGTGGTGCAGGTTTCGTCCCAGATTGGATTATGGCTATTATAATCGCCGCAGATTATAATTGGCGAGTCATATTTTTGGGTGATTTTGTTAAGTTCTTTTTGTGATCAAGTCGGTTGAAAGTCCAATTTAAACTTTAAAAAACCTGCTAAAACTTGTTCACACTTGTGTAGATTACTTCACGGCGGGTGTCTGAGTGATGTGTCAGTGTCATAACTGGAAACAAAAATAAGGATGTTTGCATGGTTTTGATCAGAAGGGGGTACATTACTGTAAATAAGTAGGACTAATAGATAATTAGCTTACCGTAATACCACGGAAATGAGTTTTGGAAAGGGAAATTTAACAGACAAAAATAATAGTAGCCAAGCCCAAGCTAAGGCAATCTGTTTAATTGTTACAGGACCTTGGAAACTAAATTTTTAATCCTAATATTGAAGCACTTCTATTTATAATTTTTATTTCATTTTTTCACCAAATGTTAGAGGAAATAGTGAATATTTGAATGAAGAAATAAATAAAAAAAGTGACCAATTTTGACCCTCTAAGGGGATAGCTATCCTTAAGTGTTTTATAATCTGACCAACTCCGGGACGAGACAATGGAAATGACCATGACTTACATGAGAATAAACATTCGGCATCAAAAGACAACGGTTGCTATCGAAAGCCTACGCTCGAGTAAGAGCCGTAGTAATGGACAAGACCAGCATACCCTTGAAGAAATTCTCTATTGTGATGGAATGAACATTCCTTTGTCATTCTAAAAGTAATATGCTAATGTTGAGAGTTCACGCTGTTGTGAAAACCGTAGTATCTCATTGTTGCTTGAAGATAAAACAGTCTGATTTTCTCCCTGTATTGCTAGTGGGGATTTACCGGAGTAGATCATTTGTATTCATTTGACTACCTGGCTTACTTTTATCCTCATCTATTTGCAGCTGGGATGAAGATCAACCCATTATGTTATATTTCTAACAGACACGATGTTTGCAACATAATTGGTATCATATATGATATTACCCGGTAATGGATTTCGTTCAATTGTAATGGATATGTAGAATTTTTCACGTTTTACCATGGGTAGAATCTTATCTCTGAATTAAGAGGTAGATCCACTCTTTGATGTGAACTAGGCGGATGGATTAAAACAAATGCATTCAGATACATCTAAGCCACATGAAACATTTACTTCAATAGACGTTCCGCTGAAGAAACCAGTATGAACCAATTAGTTCATTCATGCATTTTAGTGTTACAATGCCTCATGAAGAGACTCTAATCTTTGACAGGAAACGTTTTGAATGAGAAATCCTAAACTGGCAAGAATTTCTTATATACTATACTAGGATTCCTTATTCGGATATACAAAAACGTATTCAGATATGGACTAGATTGATATTCTTCCCTTCATCCATCACCATCTTACCGAGCTAAGCGAATTTTCCATTTCATTAGAAAATGTCTACGTTCAGTTGATGTCCATCACGTAAAAGCGTTTTTTCTGCTGAAAACTGTGCAGCACATATGTAAAGCCTTCCTCAACCTGTAAATCCATCCCGCAAAATATTAAGTGGGAAGATTAAAAGCACGATAGTACACCCGTACCTTCTTCCCATCTCTCAAAATAGAATGAAGAATGTAGGAACGCTCGTCATCGCTTCCCTCTTTTGCATTTCAAAATACAGTTACTCATGGGTTCTACTAGCAGCTTGATACAACAGGAATATTAACTACGATTTGAGAACACGAACACCGTTTTATGATTCAAATTCCTCGTTGCATCTCAGGACGTTCTATATCTACAAAAGCTCGCGCCGAAATAAATTAGTTAGTCTCAAAGGTGCTTCAACAGGTGCTAGTCTATGTAATAGGCCAGAAAATACTAGGAAAGGATATGCGATGTTTACATGGACAAAACTCCTTTGTGTATGATGGTAATAAAGCTGATTCTTTTATTTCAATCCAAGACCTACAAAAACACACTTTTCTCGAGGAGATATAGTTTTTGTCATTTTTATCATATTTTCCTTGAAGAATAGATACTGAAGTATCAACCTGGAAAAAATTACGAAGGTCAGCTGAATAAATATGAATCTATGATTCATCAAAATGTATTCCATGGCCTTTTTTGGTATTTTTGAGGCATTTTTAGGGAAGAGTTTCTCTTGTCACAAAAATATGACACTTATAATCAAACTTTCAAATGTTCATTGCTCAATCCACCTGTGCGAAAATATAATTTTTTTTATTTTTATTTTTTCAAGAGAAAGTCACCCCTATAATTGCCTTAAAAATACCAAATTAGGCCAGAGAGCATATTTTAATGTATTATAGACTCATTTTTTATACAACTGTCCATAGTAATTTTTCCTAGGCTGATATTTCAGTATGTATTCTTCAAGAAAAATGTTTTTGTTGGTTTTAGATAGGAAAAAATATCAGATTTATTATCGTCACACACAAAGGAGTTTTTTTCGGAGGCAAACACCAAACAACCTTTAAACCAATTGGAAGCTGCGAAAATGAACTCGACAGAACACAGCCTCTTATCGTTCGATCCAAATCATTTGCGATGATATAACATTGAACTGCTTAATCTCTCATAAATTCAGTACCGGTACATGTTTGCTCCGTACAATGAGAATGAACAACGGTTAACTTAACCGTTGTTCATTTAACCTGTATACGGGGATTTGAACAAATTTGTTGTTTCGCTGTCGTTGTACGTATTCTTTTTCGGATTATTTCGGACCGTGAAAGTTGCGTGAAAGTAATTTACAATCCACTGTCGTTATACTAATCCGTTAAATTCCCCTTTTTACCTCCGTCGATCAGACGGAGTTCTAGGAACACAACGTGAAATCTTCCGCCATAAAATTGTCATATGGGGACCCACGACTCATGTGATTTCCAATAGGGCTTGCCATGGATCCCGACAAAATTTTGGGGCCACATTTTGGACACTTTTGAAATAATGGGGAACCCTCATTGGAATGCATTTCAATGGGCCTTGCTTCTGTTGTCGGGTTCCCAACTCCCACCATGCTTCACGAGTTACACTTATTGGGATTTAGGTAATGGCCGCTTCCAGCGGGAGATTCAACATGGCGGCTCTCCAGGTTGTAGAAATAGACGATGCGAACTTTTGCCGTTTTTCTGGTAAGCTTATTGCCGCCATTTTATGTCATTACCACACAATGATTCTAAGTACACCACTTGTCATTTCCATATGTCGCAAAGTATTTGTCGGCTGATGACTTATGTCGAAGTCAACCAAATAGTCTAAGTTGTTGTTGTTGTATATGACTGGAAGGTGCACGCACTGACTGTGGAAGACAGCAGCACAATCGACGATGCCCTAATTTTACTGATACTTTTTTTTTTTTTAGTTGATGATATCCACCAGCCTGGTTGTTTAAAATAAACAATTATTCTAAATTTTGCTGATCAAGTCAATTTCCTTGAGGGGAGGGGGTGTTGGGCTATTTATTTTGGCATGAATTTCTCGTGCATTTATAAAATTTTTACCAGCATTATTGTAACGAAACATCAAATCATAGTTTATTGTTTGTCAAACCACATGTGTCTCTGTCCCAATTCCCATTTCAAATTACAAGCGTCTAGTCCGTCATTCATAATCCAGCCGTCGTCCATTAGAGAATATCCGCGTCCATAATCCAAAGACCTATTCCATTTCCATATAACAGTATTAGCACCAAATTCAAAAAGACAAAAGTATACATAAACATAGGCTTGTTTCCTGCAAGAGAGAAGCGGTCAACAATTTTCAATGATGCCGGCAAGACATCATGATGTTCCAAAATATCAAATCCGTATCGCTGATCAGTATTCTTAATCCATAATATTCGTTATAGAGTCGTCATCTAAAAATGATGTACCTCAGCCACGCTTTGATTGTGACTGTTCATATGAGTACCATGAGGATCTTGAAGTACATGGGCTCATACGGCCCCTAGCCCCGGGTTAAGCGGAATTAGACACATGTTACGAAACGTAGCGCCATAGATCTTGCACGCTACGTTCGTATTTTGCTATCAGCATGCGATATGTATCGCCAAATTTGAGGAACTTTGAGTGGAGGCGCTTGGTGGAATAGCCCTGTTTTATAAGTTTCTGCAACAGGTTCATCTCCCAGCAGCTTACATGTCAATTAACATTTCAATACACTGAATTAAAAATTATTCTTGAATCTATCAAATTATCTTGACTCAGGATACCATTCTCAGCTTTACAGTCCATTTTAAATGAACGAGTGAAAAAAGTTGAATAATGGTTTGATTTTGCAGAAGTACCAAATTGATCTACCTGCATGAGTCTGTAAACTTATTTAATAAAGCTGATAAATAACATACAAATACTTTTTATGCTAATTCTTGTTTGAGAACATTGTAAACCTTTTCTTTTCATTTATCCCAACAGTTTATTGACATCCATATTGTGTGCTGTGACTCATGTATGCCACAAAACCCCTTTGAAGTATAATGCAGTTTCAAGTCCAGCTGGTATGTATCCTACTACATGTATTATTACTGATGTATTATGACAGGCCATTAGTATTTTACACAATCTTCAAGTCCGCACATACACCATCAGATATCTATTGATGAAAAATAATTTGCTTGTTAAAACTTATTCTGAAGTGTAGTTAAAACAAAGGAGTATCTACATTCTACATGTAGGCCTACATTATTGAGATTTTCGACTGATAGCATGGATACAACCTTTCCCAAAACATTGCTCCATAGAGAACTTACCGATATAAAAAATCCTGTTCTTGATTATAATATCCTGGATTCTTATCATGCTCATGCCACTAACATGAACATCATTGAACTCCAATCCAACCAGTGGTCAAGATCCATCATTGTTCTTCAGGATTCATACTATTGATCACTCATGAATAGATTGGATTAAGTTCTCATAGTATTCATGTCATACTTTTGCAAATTCTTGTAACATGGTCAGGTCCCAGTCCTATTAAGCACACGTATGTACTGGTATAATGGATTACATCTAGTTGTGTATGATGAAAGAATGAAATATAATGAAGGCCATAAACATTTTCAATGAACTGAGTTTTGATATTAAATGTATACAATTGATTCCAACCTGCAGGTCATTGACTGAAATTAAGGATAAACCTGCAGGTCATGGATTTAGCACTTCTGATATAAGACGAACAGGACTGTTATACAATGGATGTACTGGATGAACTGGAAGTACCAATACAGACTACCCCCCTCACCCAATGGATATCAGTTGATTCCTCAGGAAATAAATATTACGCATTTAATGACCACCTGCAGGATGATACATGTGTCAATCGATCAGACATTTCCAAGAATGCCGAGTTCTATCTTAAAACAACCATGCCGGACTTCATTCCTTCACTCAGAATAATTGGATCTTACAAAACGTGCAGCTCCCAATAGCTCCTGGATTTAGAACAAATAAATGAAGGGACCTATTTTATCGGTGCTATGGAAACAGTATCATGTAGAATGGGATTGTGTGGATAATATCAGATCCATGGAAGTTGAAGTCCTGCAGCATGCTCCACAAATATCATCAAAGGTCATAAAATATATACCGGCCAGTTTTGAGTGGTAGCAGCTTTAGCTTGGTATATTTGAATGGATAAGATTATCCAAGTTTAGGCAAGAAGCTGTATGTTTCTGGTCTGCACTAGTGTATATCTATACTTTTTTTGCAAAATTATCGCTCTTGACCAGGTGAAGACTTGAATATGTCTAAAATGATTCGCTACTAGAAACAAAGACTTCATTTCCTGAATAGAGGTGAAAGACGAACATATTTTAATTATTTTATTCAAATTTTAATTCCACTTCTGGTATATTTTCACGTATAAAATACATACAGAATGAACTGCGTACAGAATAACACAAGGAATAGGTAAATGTATCTTATACATTAATTACATTAATTCTTAACCAAAGATCAACGATTTCAAGTAAGTGTACCTTTCTATGTTAACAGATTACAATCAGTGATACGTGATATTACAACAATATCATGATGGTGTTATGTATTGTTATGATTGGCTTAACTTTAACTGCTGAAGATATTTTTTAATTTGAGGGCAATGTGCAATCATACTAAATTTATTTTCATAATTTTATTTATTTTCGCAATCAGCAACATAATGGAGATTAGCAAGTAGACTTTTACAACATAATATAATAAGCATCATGGGTCTCCTTCAGTTTAGTGTAGACATATATACCCTTGAATATCTGTTACCCTGATTCAGTCATATTGTCTATATTACGTTGATGGAATAAACATAATTATCTGATAGTATTAATAATTGTATGTTGTTTATAATTAACATGATGAACTTTTTATTTGCTGGAATTCAGTCGATTGTTCCATATGAGCAATATTCTCATCAGTCATCACCATTCAATATGAATGTGACACATGTACAAGTTCAAGGTCATTAATACAGTATGATGAATGTGACCTGTAACAGCATGGCTCTCCTTGTACAGATGTACAGCCCATCAAACTTGCACACTGTAAATTGAAAAAAGAAGACTAGAAATGTAGTGCAATTTATGGATTCAATGGTGACTATAAGAGAGATTATCTGACCTGGCCTGATAAATATTTTGTATTTGATAAATTATCATCTGCTGAAAGAAGATGAAAGTCAAAAGCGTTATTGTATACAGTTATCAATGTCGCAGCAATGATACATGTATCTCTTTATTTAATGGGTATGATATCTGGAAACAAGAAAAATAAAGAACAGGGTTTGACACTTAATACAATTAGCATACTCCGACTTCTTTTTATTAATTGACAAGATTATGTATCATTGTGTCTACCAGGACAATTAAATAAGATGGAAATATCATTATGATCATGTGTGTGTGTGTGAAATTTGTTGATACACACCAGTTGAATCAGACTGGAATCTGTCATGGGCTAGAAGCAATGGGCAAGGAGGCCTGTAAATAAAGTATTGGAAATTATAGATGAGGATACAAAATATATTAAGTAAAACTGGTACCATTGAGAACCAAGTTATTATGGACAAAATGATAATATCGATCAGTCAAGTATCATTTTAGTCTGGCAGTACTTCGAGAAACCATAATTGCGTTTTACTCTCATTTGAAAAAAAAAATCTTTTTAATTTTCGGGCACATCAATGCTTGAATTGTTTGTTTATATTCATTTGCAGGCATAGTTTCACCTTAACATACATTTTAGCATTATGTTGTTAAATGTGAAACGTGTTTAACAAATTTATATGTGTGACTAAAGCAGTAGATTCACAAGCAAGTTGGTACAAGGCATACAGGGTCTCATTTCTGCCACTAACTTGTTGATTTGAGTGAGGGCGTGGGAGGGGTCCTCTCAGAGGGAGGTGGGGGTGGGAAGGGGGTCTAGTGTCGCAAGCAGTATTCCAGGTTGTCCATCCATATACTCTATTTCATGCTCCAATATTTCAAGCACGTGAAATCACACAAAAATTGTTTGCGGGGAATGTGACTTCCACATCCCTGACTGGACATGCTAGTGGGGAACCCTCAATCCCAGGTCAATTAGATTAGTGAAGTTAACGTCCAACAAATAGCTAGACTCCCCTACCCTATTGCCTCGACGGAGGTCTTTGCGCTCATCCAGCGCTTGTTTCATATATATTTATTTGTATTGAGTTATGAAACCAGACCTGCCAAGTCTCACGGAATTTCCGTGAGTCTCAAAAAATATGGACCAACCTCCCGGTCTCACGGAAGAGTTTAGTAATCTCACGGAATTCATAGAATATCTTCTCAAAAATCTAAATCGACTCATTTTTCATGAAAAGGGATGTAATGCAACATTTCTGACAATTTTTCTATAAAAATTGACATAATCTCATATAGAAATTTATTGTCTGAAAATGTGTCTGATGCGTTTTAGAGCGTCTGAGAACGTCTAGCCAAAATATTGTTTTAGCTCAAGAAATTTCTTCACCAGAGCTTGGCAGCTTGGCAGCTCTGTGAAACCCATCTTGATTACGTGTGCAGGGTCAAATCACAGCTGCCAATAGTTTCACCAAGAAAGCTTGAAGAATCGTTTATAGAATTATATATGACTGAACGCTTGAAGGTTTGCTTGAACAATTACTCTCTTTCAACGACCTACAATTGAAACTTGCAAATTGAAAAAAAAGTCGACTTCCCGGTTTCGGTCATTCGATGTCGATGCAAAATTTGAAGATGCTCGACATAGACGTTTTAACGTTAACGGACCGACAAGAAAAGTGGAAGTAGAAAACTAAGAGGAAGAAAGGAATAGACAACCACATAGACAAATGGAACAGGATGCCTAATCATTGGCAAACTGCCCACAGTGACAACTGAGATAACATGATCACTGCCGGTTTTCATGGCCGTTGACCTCAGATACTGCATATGACCTCAAAGTATCCGAGTCTGGGCAGTAGTTGCAACGTTCTACGATCGTCGGCGATTCTGCCGTCTTCCTTCGGTATCATGAATTGAATTAATACTTAAATAGACCTACTTCGAAACCGAAGAACGAACAAAATAACTACCTGGCGTAGCACGAATTCATTACGGTACGTCATCTCGCTTCCAACATTAGAGAACTATTTCTGGGATAGAATACAACAGTGCTAGCACAATGAGCAGGTTGAATAAATGGCTGCCGTGAAAGGACCTCTGAAGCATATTTTTTCGCTTTTCTCGTGTACTATTGACCTAAGATAACATATTTGTCAAACCTTTATTCGTCATAAGCTATCACATTCTTTTTTTTCAGAGGATATCACATGAGTAATCTTTGAAAATGGTCGCGAACTGTGTCTGAATGTCAGGAAAAAATAGTTTTTTTCTTCATATTATGGAAGACATTTCCACATACACCAAATTAATGCGTAGTGCGAAAAATAAGCTAATTCATGCACGATTATGGAAGGAAAATGTAGATGGAAAATGTTGAGAAAAATGGTAAAGAAATATATCCGCTTATTGAGGTTCAAAGACAGGAACGACACACTTGTATATCCAGCTGACGGGTGATTTATGCCCTGTCTTCCAAGCGTTGCTTCATATCGATCTAATCAGTTAAAGTGGTGAGAGGGTGAGAGCCAGTGAGGAAAGGTTTGTTCGCCTGATAAAATGTAATATGGAAAAGGGCGTTGCCATTGTCCAATCAGCTCTGTCCAAATTCTTTATAAGGCGAGAGACCAGGGAACACTCACACGGCCGCGGACCTGTTACTGCCATCAAATCTGCGATCAGGGTCTATTGATAGCTGTACATCACAGAAGATTTGCACCGAGAATTTAACGGAGGTAAGTGCAAAATAATTTCAAGATACTTGCTTAAACATCTTAGGTGAATGTGACGACAATTCCTTGTTGTGTGTTTCAGCAAAGCTATACCCAAGTTAAAAATTCTCGGAGTCGACTTTTGACATTGGTATTTTAGTTGTTTTTTACTTTTTCCGTCGGTATTATATCCATAATAAAAAATATGGCGCCTCTAATTGAACTGGTATTTGGATGTAATGGCACTACAGATGTGGTGATATTGGACACATCGCATCAATTTTTGATGGATATGTAGTATTTTAGATAGATAAAAAGCCAAAAAAGACAAACCAAAATACAAATTTCCTCTGACGACGCTGTTTCATGTCCATTTGGACCGTGAGAATTTAGAGTATGCAACTTGGATATTGTCTCTGTATGAAAAACATTTTTTTCTGAGGAATTGAAGCCGTAAAATGATGACTTTATAAACGTAATATCAAGAGGAATTTTGGTCGTTTAACCCCCCCCCCCCCAACTAAACTTTCTACCCTATCTCGCGAACGACAAAAAAGATCGAGAGCAGACACTCAGTGACTGAGCCTATTTAGATAACCCCCAAGCAGTCATTTTCCTTCAAAATTCCTACTTATTATCCGCTTATTATTTATAATATATCATGCACTATTTTGTGAAAAAAGATCACATAATTAAAACAATTGAAAAATCTGATCGAAACATCGACCAAGAATGTCTCTTTTGAACAAAGCGGCCATCTTAGATTTGTTTTACGTTTTCTGGTAGAGTTTGACCCAAGGCTATGGTGTGGTGAGCTCCCTAGCTCAAGCGGTAAGAAAAATAATTAAGGTTCGCCCTCTCCCCCGCCACCCCTTCTTCACATGGGGGAGCAGACAGGATTTAATTTTAATTAGATTGAAGATAAAATGACAGTTTATCGTTGTGTTCGACCAACAGCGGCAATGCCGCTTGTTGTTGGCTTTACATGACTGTAAGCAGTTTCCTAGCCGACTGAAGCCGAAATCAACAATTTCTATTCTAGTTATCGGATACTGGTGACTGGACGACTCATGCCTTCCTTCCATAATGCACTATGCATGAATATCAATATACAAGCAACCAACTAACACCCCTGTTTAAGTATTCACTGTATTTTGTTGATTTTGCTATATCTTATTAAACACAAAAGAACATGAATTCTATATGAGGATAACACAGAGAATATATTTGCACACCGTGCTTAAAAGTCACACAAGTCGAATGTTGTTTTTGGAATAATAACATAACATTTTGGCACATTTTATGTATCTATCTAAGATGTCTAGATTACTGAATCTGGAATATATATATATATATATGATAAACCGTCGAGACACGGTGAAACCAGTTGAATTCGTTATGACTTTTTAACAATATTATATTTGCCACACACAAAGGCAGTTTCACTGCATTTGCTTACTCTATAAATTAATAAAATTGTTGTAAATTATACTTGCTGATAATATATCTTTTATTTTATCGAAATAAATCTTTCTATATATAACAAAGATTTCAATAATATGTAATCTGTCAAAATAACAAATTTAAAACCTCTCGTGCCGAAATGTCGCGTGACGAGGTGTCGCGAAATGTACTGATACCATCCGATTAAACCAAGACATACCGTACTGCATTCCAGTATGCACCATGTCGAAATTTTCAGTTTATGTATAGTTACTATAATTGTACTAAAATCTTTCGTATTAGCGTACGAAACGAATAAAAGCTATAGCGTTGGTCATGTTTTTTGGAATTTACAGTTGTTCTGTAATCCGATTATAACATAATAGCTACTGTTGTTCGCAGATTGGCTCGCATATAGCAGTATTCACATTCGTGCATATTGGCGGAGTTTAATGCTACGATTATATTCGCGACATGTTTCTGTATATTATCACGAATACATGTATACACTGAACGCCATATCTTCTCGTGGCTAAACCTAAACAGTTTTATTTTAAAAAATACAGTCGATTTTTGAGCTTGTGAGGCAGACTTACTGTAAAGATCGGAGCTGATCTGTAGAAAACAAACATTATAAGATAAGAGAAACCGGTAACCCTTGATATATTAAGCCGGTTTAAGTTATGTTATACGCTTTGAACTGTTGCCTGAAAAAAATCCCAGTGGGCGTGCAATATCCGCAAAAGAAGCAGATTTCATATAATATATTATTATGTCATTACATCTATGCGGTGCCTCATGTTTTGAGCAGAATTTCGGCCAGTCTTGGGTATTCCTCGAGGGTCATACTTAAAGTAGGGCCCAATTGAACAGGGACATTAACTGTCGTTTCCATTGCATTGATACACATATCATCAGGTTTGAAACTTCTTCAACTCTCAGTTTATCTGCTGAAGTCATTTTAGCACCAAGGTTGCCATATAAATAACACAAAATGTGTTGAAATCAACACAAATTCATGTTGAAATGAACATTAAGGATCTGGTTGAAGCCATTTTATCAACAATATTGTGTTGATGTAGACACCGATTTTCTTCACGGTGTATAAACTGATGTCAGAAAAGTTGTACAGTGTAATATAAAGCAGGAACTGAAGTAAGTCCACATATTAACAACTTCATTCACAAGCCAATTTTTATGTTTATACCGCCAACCAGTTTGAATTGTGAACGTCGGCTTCTCAATGCAGGCATGTACATTTCTCTTACCAAACTCATTGATTCTTTTTATCAAGCTGTTGACGATGGATTTTTAACCGAAGTTGTTTTTATTGATTTTAGAAAAGCGTTTGATTTAGTTGATCATGATATACTTTTAAAGAAGTTCGGTATTTATGGATGTTCAGGCTCAACTGTTCAGTTTTTTACATCATATCTTATGGAACGAATGCAAAAGGTATGCATTAACCCTACCTGGCCTGGGGGCCATCATGGTCCCCCCTACCAAACTTTCTACGCTATCTCCGGAACGACAAAAAATGGAGAGCTGACACTCCGTGACTTTATAGTTTATCGTATTGAGGTCATTTTGAGCCTATTTACATAATCCCCCGAGCAGAGGATCATGGGTAAATCCAAGATGGCGGCCACGTGGGGTCCCCAAAAAGTGATATTTTTGTCATATTTCTTCAAAATTTCTGCTTTTCCGCAATGAAAAGTGGGCAAAAACTATTTTATTTCACATTACATTAATATTTACTAATTTATCATGCAGTTTTTGCGGAGAAATTGCAGAAATAAAAATTTCGGAAAATCTGACCGAAAAATCGACCAAAAAATGTCGTTTTTGAAAATGACGTCACTGTGACGTCATCAAAGCGGCCATCTTGGATTTTTTACATTTTCTGATAGCGCTTCACCCAAGGGTATAGTTTGATAAGTTTCAGCCCCCTAGCTCAAGGGATAAGAAAAATAATTATTGGGGTCCATTTCGCCCCCCCCCCTGCCCCCCAGGCCTGGACAGGTCCCCAAAAGCCCAGGCCAGATAGGGTTAAAGGCCACATATCAGACAGTAGTCCAGTAATGTATGGTGTGCCACAGAGATCTATTTTAGGACCGCTTTTCTTTGTAGTGTTTATAAATGATTTCCCGCTGAACATAGATACCGAAACTGACATATATGCTGATGACTCTACCATATCTACCACTGGAAAAACAATTACTGATGTTGAATTTCGTTTAAATGCTGGCTTTGTTGGTATAAATGAATGGAGCAAGGAAAATAGAATGTCTGTTAATGCTGATAAAACTAAATGTATAGTAGTTGCTACACTACAGAAACGATGTCGATTGTCGACAGATGTACTCGATATTGGCTTAGATCAATCTAAGATACAACATGTTAAAGAAGAAAAGCTTCTTGAAGTCATTGTTGACAATAACTTAAGTTGGAATAGTCATGTCAATTCCACTGCAAACAAAATCGTCTCCAAGATTGTTCTTTTAAGGAGAATTAAGAAATTTCTCCCACTGTTTGCAAGGATCATGTTTTACAATTGTTATATTCAACCTGTTCTTGATTACTGTTGTACTGTTTGGGGTCATACAGCCAAGTATAATTTGGAACGCCTAATCAGACTCCAAAAGAATGTTGCTAGAGTGATACTGGACGAAACATTTGAATGTCCCTCTTTTAAGTTATTTGTTAGCTTGAAATGGCTTCCATTTCCTTACAGGGTAGCTTATCATGAGTTAGTTTTAGTACAAATATCTTAACGATTCAGCGCCATTTTATTCACAAAATTCACCAACGTAACTTAAGATCGTCATCTCCTCATTCCATTAGAACTTGTCCTACAATTTTTGCTTTTAAACGCGAACTACGAAATTTATCTTTGCTGACTAAGCCTCACACATGGAATTATGTAGGTTCTCGTAAAGAAAATGTATTTCTATGTCGACTTAGAAATGGATGTAGTAACTTGAAAAGGCACTTGTTTGATAATTTTTTATCAGAAAATACACAATGTAATTGCGGCCACTGAAACTGTTACACATTTTTTGTTTCATTGTCCATTATTTACAACCCAAAGAGCCGATCTCTTAAATAATCTTTCGACCATCTACAATCTAAATCTACCAACAGCCAGAACACTCTTATTTGGTGACCTCGACAAAGATGAAGCATCTAATATATCAATTCAAAAATATCTTGGAAATTATATAACAAACACTAAACGATTTCAATAACCATTTCAAATACATTCAAAATTAAGCGACCATCGCAAATTCTAACACTGTGACATCCTGAGTTTCTCTACACATTTAAAGGATCCTCTTAAGTAACACACAAATGGAACACGATAATTTTATATACAATTATTATTATTATCTATGTAGCATCTTTAATTGTTTATTTTCCAATGCTTACTGGCCTCCTCTCCTTATTTCTCTTATTGGGTTGCTTCTTCTATAAATTGTCTGATGTATTTCATTGTATGTGGGAGACGCGCTATAAGCTTGACTTACTGCGCTCCCATCACTCTGGTGTAAAATAAAATAATTTAAACCAATCCAGGTCAGATCAATATACAGCGACGCGAGTAGTATCTAAAACACGTATTGACTCGACTTGACCTACTTTCGTGGGGAGGTCACGTGATCAGAGATCAATAAGCGTGAGTGTGCGCAGGTGTTGTGTATGACGTCACTTCCGGTATGCGTGAATCTGGTGTGACCATGGTAGTCTGACCTAGTTCTTGACTATTATTTCGTAGTATAAAAGCGCATTTCTAGCTCTATTGACCTTGCGGCGCAATGCGCAGAGGGGAGGTTTGTGGAGGTCACGTGGAGGTCAAGTGAGTATTGTTAACCCTTGTTCAGTACCCTAAAAAGTATATAAAGGTGATTTAAACGCATATTGACCATTGACAATGCGCGAAAAACGTGCGTGACCTGGGTATTATTGTCTGATCTATATCTGGTATCGGTGTTACATCATTGTTTACATCCGAGTTTTCGGTTTTGAATGAATGCATGTACTGACCTGTATCTGGGTACGGGGTTTTTCCATCTCTACATCCGGGTCCTTCTATCGCGAGGTGATGACGTCACTTCCGGTGTGCGTGAATCGGGCGTGATCAGGATTTTTCCCTGTTGTACAGCCTTTGGTTTACCATCCGGGTCCTTCTATCGGTGTTTTTCCATGTTGTGGGGAGTGGGTGTATGTGAAATTCGGATTTGGCCCGAAAATATGAAAAGCGGAACACGGACTTTATCCCTAAAATAGGGGAAACCCCTATCAACCAGGTCTAGAGGGTTATATATACAACGGAGAGAGAACAACAACAACAACAACAACAACAACAGTTCATATACTTTATTATCCCCTCCCGTATATCATACCCACGCTGGAGGAGCCGCGTTGGGTATGTTTACAATACAAGTAGGCTCTTGTCCAATCAGAAGCCGCCATTTGGCGCTGCATCTGTCATATTCGTTCTTGTCCGTTAGATGTATTCTCGGCTGCTCTTATCCATGACTCGAACATTTGCATCTATACGGGAAAATGCCTGTATGGGGTATGGGGGTGGTCATTTTTTTGTGGATTTTACTATGGGTTGTTTGGGCTTGTTTTCTTCATTTCATCACGTAAAACACGATGGGAAGAGTCTCGGAGCTAAGCGGTGAAATTTTTCGAAAAGTTCACGAAGGTCTGGATAGGCCCATGGGCCCATACTGGCTCAGTAGATAGGTCCATACTGGGCAATTCATACATGTTCGTTGCGATATGGGTTGTTTGGTCGTGTTTTTCACGTCTCACCACGTAGAACACGATGGGAGGGGTCTCGAAGTTAAGCGGTGAAATGTTTTTAAAAGTTCAGGTACCGGGTAGGTCTGTATATAGGCCCATACTGGCTCAGGGGGATAGGTCCATACTGGGAAATTCACACATGTTCATGTTCATCCGACTGAACCGTTTCCAATATTCTGGGCATGCGCAGTCTGGCCGTAGTATAGAAAGCAGGCATTTTGGAGGTGCGTGGGGTGTGTTTGGGGTAGAGGTGGACCACTATTGGTCCAAATGGGTCGTGGGAGGTGTCAAAGTGAAGCTTTTGTGGGGTAGAGTCAGAATGGCGTGTTTTGTTTTATTGAAAATCGTGCCAAACTGAACATGCGCAGTTGTGGTGTAGTAAGTAAAGTGATCATTCTGGAGGTGCGTGGGGATGTGTTTGAGCGATTGAGATGGACCATTCTTGGTCCGAATGCGTCGTGTGAGGTGTCATAGCAAAGCAGTTTACAATTCACTTATGCTATTGTCCGTGTAGTTAGAGGTTCATTGTTCTGATCACAGAATGATGCGGGACACGAGTTAATGGCTATATGTACAAACTCCACCACACACTACTATTACTACCACCACCCACTAGTTCTACCATCAACACCACACTAAACCACATACCACCACCACCACCACCACCACCGGGCGTTGACGCCCGTCAAAGCCCGTTGGTGGTGGTAGCTCCCACGTGGCGGAGCTCGGCGATTTTACATCCGGGACCTTGTCAATTTGGACTTCTGATTGTTTGAAGTTTCTTGGGACATATATTATCTCTTTCCCATCAATACGAGGAGAAAAACAACTATGTACTCGTGTTTGAACATTGTGCTTAGTTAGCCGTCTCTCTTTCGGAAGATATGGAGGGTCTGAAGAGCCGTTCTTTTCTGTCACTGTAAGACGGAACTGTCATTGCCACAGCGTTAGGGTCAATAGGGCAAATACCATTGTGAGGCCAACGAGCCGTCGCTGTTTCCGGCGTGAGCGCTCGTGGTCTATAGCCCGGGCATCAAGGATGGCTGTCATAGTCCAGTAGTGGTGCATGATAGCGCACCTCTCCATCGAGTCCACTCTGTCGAGGACCGCTTCTGTGAACTCTTTCGGGATCTGGGGTCGCTCCTCTTTGTCGTCTCCATCTCCAAGCATGGACCGAACCAATGTTCTGTAACGCGTGAGTGAAAGTAACGCCCGTCAACGCTTAGCTTAACGCTTCAACGCCCTGGTTCATGGAATTGCTACCAATACATCGAAACGCAGTGACGCCCGTCAACGCCCGTCGTTACGCCTTAGCGCCCGTCTCAACGCCTTAACGCCCTATATATACGCCTTAACGCCCGTCTCAACGCCCGTCAACGCTTAGCTTAACGCTTCAACTCCCTGGTGAACTAGCTCAGAAGCTCTGATTTTCATCGAATTGCGACCAATACAACGAAATGCAGTAACGCCCGTCCTTACGCCTTAACGCCCGTCTCAACGCCCGTCGTTACGTCTTAAATCCCGTTTCAACGCCCGTCAACGCCTGTCGTTACGCCCTAACGCCCGTTTCAACGCCCGTCGTTACGCCTTAACGCCCGTCTCAACGCCTTAACGCCCTACCTTTACGCCGTAACGCCCGTCTCAACGCTCGTCAACGCTTAGTTTAACGCTTCAACGCCCGTCTCAACGCCTAAACGCCCTACCTTTACGCCTTAACGGCCGTCTCAACGCTCGTCAACGCTTAGGTTAACGCTTCAACATTCTGGTGAACTAGCTCAGAAGCTCTGATTTTCATCGAATTGTCACCAATACATCGAAATGCAGTGACGCCCGTCGTTACGCCTTAACGCCCGTCTCAACGCCCGTCGTTACGCCTTAACACCCGTTTCAACGCCCGTCAACGCCTGTCGTTACGCCTTAACGCCCGTCTCAACGCCCGTCGTTACGCCTTAACGCCCGTCTCAATGCCTTAACGCCCTACCTTTACGCCTTAACGCCCGTCTCAACGCTCGTCAACGCTCAGCTTAACGCTTCAACGCCCTGGTGAACTAGCTCAGAAGCTATGATTTTCATGGAATTGCCACCAATACATCGAAATGCAGTGACGCCCGTCAACGTCCGTCGCTACGCCTTAACGCCCGTCTCAACGACTTAACGCCCGTCTCAACGCCCGTCGTTACGCCTTAACGCACGTCTCAACGCCTTAAGAGAAGTGGTCCTCTACAGAGTGGACTCGATGGAGAGGTGTGCTATCACCCATCACTACTGGACTATGACAGCCATCCTTGATGCCCGGTGGTGATGATGGTGGTGGTGATGTGTGATAGTGTGTGGTGGTGCTAGAACTGGTGTGTGGTGGTGGTAATAATGGTGTGTGGTGGAGTCTGTACATATAGGGATTAACTCGGGTCCCTCATCACTCTGAGATCAGAACAATGAACTTCTGAATACACGGACAATAGCATAAGTGAATTGTAAACTGCTTTGCTTTGACACCTCACACGACGCATTCGGACCAAGAATGGTCCAACTCAGTCTCTCAAACACATCCCCACGCACCTCCAGAATGACCACTTTACTTACTAGACCACAACTGCGTATGTTCAGATTGGCGCGACTTTCAATAAAAAAAATACGCCAGTCTGACTCTACCTCACAAAAACTTCACTTTGACACCTCCCACGACCCATTTGGACCAATAGTCGCCAATCTCTAGCCCAAACACACCCCCACGCACCTCCAAAATGCCTGCTTTCTATACTACGGCCGGACTGCGCATGCAGTATATTGAATACGATTCAGTCGGGTGCTACTGCACGAGAGCTTCAAAATAAGACCTCATACGACACCACCGGAGCACTAGGGGCTCACCTAGATCCCAAAACGTCCACCCAGCACTATTTACCCACTACGCGTGCGCGCATTGACTTTTTCAAAACATTTCACCGCTTAACTTCGAGACCCAGCCCATCGGGTTCTACAGCCCGAGACGAGAAAAACAAGACCAAACAACCCATATCGCAATGAACATGTGTGAATTTCCCAGTATGGACCTATCCCCCTGAGCCAGTATGGGCCTATATACAGACCTACCCGGTACCTGAACTTTTAAAAAAATTTCCCCGCTTAACTTCGAGACCCCTCCCATCGTGTTCTACGTGGTGAGACGTGAAAAACAAGACCAAACAACCCATATCGCAATGAACATGTGTGAATTGCCCAGTATGGCCTGTCCAGACCTCCGCGAACTTTTCGAAAAAGTTCACCGCTTAGCTCCGTGACACTTTCCATCGTGTTTTACGTGGTGAGACGAAGAAAACAAGACCAAACAACCCATAGTAAAATCCACAAAAAATGACCCTCCCCCCCCATACCCCATACAGGCATTTTCCCGCATAGATGCAAATGTGCGAATCATGGATAAGAGCAGCCGAGAATACATCTAACGGGCAAGAACGAATATGACAGATGCAGCGCCAAAATGGCGGCTTCTGATTGGACAAGAGCCTACTTGTATTGTAAACATATCCAAACGCGGCTCCTCCATAAGTTGTCGATTTCCATATGAAACTCCAGTCTATTCTTTACCATGGTTTCCATTATTTTACATAGATTTGAAGTGAGAGAAATTGGGCGGTAAGAGCTGCTGTCTGATGGATCTTTACCTGGTTTTGGGATTGGGATAACGATAGATGTTTTCCATTTACTTGGAAGTTGTTTGGTCTGCCAGCTGACATTAATTAGTTTCAAAATTAGTTTCTGTGTTTTATTTGGTAGGTGTTTAAGGATCGTGTATCCTAGTTTGTCTTCACCAGGTGAGCTCTCTTTTTTACAGTGTATAGCTTTGCGGTATTCATTAATATCGAAGTCTGCATTGAGATAGTTTTCTAGATGATCGTCCAAATCGTTTTCTATCTTTGTCTCTTCCTTAATTTTTCTGAATTTTGGTTTCAGGTTGATATCGCTACTGTTTGAAGCGAAAGATTCGGCGAGGTGTTCTGCCTTTTCTTTGTTCGTTTTTTTAGTTTTGTTCAGTACAGGGACTGTGTTTGTTAACTTTCCTTGTATATTTTTTATTTTGTTCCATACTTTTTTGGAATTGGTTTTGGTATCTATAGTGTTGCAAAAGTCTTCCCAGCATTTGGATTTAGCTTCTTTGACACTTTTTTCAGCTATGATTTTGAGTTCCTTGTAGTTCGCGTGATCACTTTGGAGCCTACTTTTTTTGAATTTTCTAAGTGCCTTCTTTTTGGCCGTAATATTCTTAGCACACTCTGGGTTCCACCAGGGTACCGGGTTTTTGTTGTGGCGTTGTTGTGATATCGGAATGTATTTTTGTGCTATGTTTAGTAGTGTATTTGTAATGTTCTCATTAAACATCTCTGGATCGGAATTGAATATCTCGTCATGATTTAGGCTTTGACAGTCTTTCTGGAAGCTATTCCATTCGGCTTTGGAGTACTGAAACTTTGGAGGGGCGTCTGTCCTTTCAGAGTCCGGTTTTATACTAATTTTCGTCAGAATGGCGAAGTGGTCGCTGTCAAGCGTGTCGGGAATCACTTCCCATTCGGATTTAACAGCTAGATCAGGGGAGACAATAGTTAAATCTATTGCAGATAGTTTACCGGTGTTCATGTCTATTCGCGTCCCGTGGCCATTATTTAAATAGCATAGGTTGTTTTGGTCAAGCCATTTTTCCACTACTTGGCCTTTTTCGTCTGCCTTGATGCAATTGTCGTCCCAAATGGGGTTATGACTGTTGTAATCACCACATATGATAATAGGGGAGTCAAATTTCTTTGTGATGTTGTCCAGTTCTTTTGGGGAGATTTTCTTTAGACTTCCTGGGGCATATAAATTAATGATGTTAATAGGTTTGTTATTGAAGAAGACCTGAATAGCGTACCATTCGAGATCGTCACTGGTAGGGCTTTTATCTAGTTCTATGTGAATCAGGTCCTCTTTTATTAATATGAGGTTACCCCCTAGTGCACCTGAAAGTCTGTCTGATCTATACGGCTTATATCCGTTTATTGTAAATTTATTTTTTCCTGGCTTCAGAAAAGTTTCCTGAACACAAATTATATCTGGGTTGATTTCATTTACTAAGGCTTTAAGATTGCCCCCGTTTTTCCTGATGCTTCGGGCGTTCCATTGGAGTACGGTGAGTTGTTTATTGAAAATTGGGTTGTTATGTATTACGCGGTGGGTCTAACCTATTGTCCCAGGTGTTCTCATATTGAGGTGTTAAGGGCGCTATTGTTTTTCTTGGGAGTTGATGTTTTTCTTTTGTATTTGTATTTTTTCTTTTGTAAAAGTTGAGCGATATTCAGGCTTTTTATAGTATGTATATTAATTTCATTTAGAGTAAAAGATGTCAATGTATTCAAAATTCCGCTCGATTTTAAAACCTATTGTTTCTTGAGTTATTGGCAATTCTTTGGTTTATCGCCTTGAACGGCAGGTTACCGAAACCATGCCCTACATATCCCAGCTGGACTTCACCGCTATCCCCATCGAGATGTATTGTTGCCCACAGGCATATTGTCTGATTATCACCTATCTCCATACTTGTATATGGTCATTATTATAACTACTAGCCTCCCCCGCAGATGTTCTGTTTATACTATCAAAAAATGTTTCAGGACATTATCGCAATGAGTAATGACTGACTATCCCGCACTTTGTAATTGTTTAACTGATTGAAATAAAGATAAAACTATGACTTAAACTAAAGAACACCGATAGACTTGATCAGTAATTCCAAATATCTTTTCACAAATCGTATTAGAATCTATTGTTTTTCAGTTT